>VMDO01019848.1:0-25927 GCA_007922755.1 Pedetes capensis
TGGGTTCCAGTTCTGTTTAAGATAGAAACTTTTCCCATAGTGGTCTTTGTTTTTATCTTATTAGAACAATTGCATGCGATTTCTAGTCCATTTATATTGACATCATTCTTATCTCCCCCCCCCCTTTTATTATGATCCAACCTTTGAATAGTATTTTTCCTTCTTGTAATTTTGAATCAGCTGTGGTGGCCCCCCTGTTTTTATATCTACATCCTATTGCTACCTTCCACAGAATCAGAACCTTCAAGTCTTCAGCCTCTTTTGGGGTTCTGTGGAGGTGGATTTCCTCACTTTCCACTGCTTTTCCCCTCTGTAGGCACTTTGAATTTTAACCTCCTCAGTGTTTGAAGTATTCCAAAAAATTGTTGAAATTTCTTATCCACTCTTGCCTTTACTCATCCTCGTGGGATCATCTTTTAAAATTCTTTTTATTGTGTCTTGGGTTTGGCGAACAGGTGTGTGTGTGGTCAATCTGCAAGTGTTCAACTAGATTTGTGTGTGAGGGAGAAAAAAAACCCTTTTTAAGAGCCTATAAGATTTTGATATCATTGCACTATTTTTCTAATCTCACATTGAGATTTTAATTATTATTGGTTATAAATTATTTATAAGCTATCTTACACCTCATTGAGACCCTGCAGTTTTGAGCACAGAACAGAACATCATGAAACCATCATTTCTGGGGCCTCTCTTATTCCCCAGTGGGCTATTTCATTAAGAGGCCAAGCTCTGCCTTGGAGTTTCAAAATAAAGTATGGCATTATTAAGAAGGTGGCTATCAGACAAAGTTCTGAGAAGGATTGTTTAGAGCAGATAACCTAAGACAACATATTCAAATATATTCCATTCCAGTTAAAGGGAGTTAATCCATATTCCTGTGGCATGGGGAACAATTAATGAAGTACTAAAAATTAAAAACATCTTCCTTTTTCTATTCCCTTGACTTTCATTCTTTCTGCATTACTTTATTATGAAAAGACATCTGGGCAGATTGCTTATAGGTTTTCTGTTTCCCCCTTGGACCTAGTACTTGACCTCTCTGGTCAATTGACACAAATATTGCTCAGTTCCATCCACAAAACATTTATTCTGAGCACCTTTGAAGAGTGCTTATTTTACTTCAATATGACAAAGTAAACAAAATCTCTGATTCTGCTAGAATAACTTAAGCTTCTAAAAGGAACATTCAAAACCTTATCTGACAGTGAACTTTTTTTTAATCTTTTTTTTTACTAGAGATTTTTAATGTACACCTTAATATGATTCATTCTGACATGCTTTTCATTGTGGCATTTACATATATGCATTTTGATGTACATTATTCATATAGGTGCCCCCTTACCCTCTTGTATGCTTCCCCCCACCACCCACCCCATGTAAGTCTTCTCTATCATATACTTGGTAATATTTTTCTATATGTCCTTGGGTTCCAGTTCTGTTTAAGATAGAAACTTTCCCTGTAGCAAACTTTGTTTTTATCTTGTCAGAACAATTGCATGCATTTTCTAGACCATTTATATTGACAACATTCTTAGCTTTTTTTTTTCGTTTTATTTTGATCCTGCCTTTGAAAAGGATTTTTCCTTCTTATAATTTTGAATCAGCTCCCACATATGAGTAAGAACATGTGGTGTTTCTCTTTCTGAGCTGCGTTCATTCACTTAAAATAATTTTCTCTAATTCCATCCATTTTGCTGTGAATGACCTTATTTCATTTTTCTTGATTGCTGAGTAGTATTCCATTGTGTATATGTACCATAGATTTTTGACCATTCTTCTGTTGAAGGGCACTTTGGTTGATTCCATATCCTTGCTATTGTGAAAAGTGCAGCATTGAACATGGAGATGCAGGTGTCTCGGTGGTATGATGACCGATCTTCCTTTGGGTAAACTCCCAGTCGTGTTATAGCTGGGTCATATGGTAGATCTATTTTCAGTGTTTTAAGATACCTCCATATTGATTTCCACAGTGGCTGGACCAATTTACAGCTCCACCAACAATGTAAGAGTGTTCCTTTTTTGCCGCAACCTCTCTAGCATTTGTTATTTGTTTTATTGATCTTGGCCATTCTTACTGGTGTAAGGTGAAATCTCAGAGTTGTTTTAATTTGCATTTCCCTAATGGCTAGGGATATTGAGCATTTTTTCATGTGTTTCATGGCTTTATGGACCTCTTCATTTGAGAGCTGTCTATTCAGTTCCTTTGTCCATTTGTGTATTGGGTTATTTGGTTTTTTGGGAGTTTTTTCTTGAGTAATTAGACCTTCATCTGATGTATAAATTGCGAAGATTTTTTCCCATTCAGTGGGGGTTTCCATGACTCTAATAATTGTTTCTTTTGCTGTGCAGACACTTTTTAATTTCATGTAATCCCATTTATCTATTCTTGTTGCAATTTCTTGAGCAATTGGAGTCCTATTAAGGAAATACTTTCCTATGCCTATGTGATGGAGTGTATTGCCTATCTTGCCTTCCATAAGTTTTAAAGTTTGTGGTTTTATGTTGAGATCTTTTAACCATTTTGAGTTAACTCTCGTGTATATTGAGTGATGTGGGTCAGCTTTCATTTTTCTGCATGCAGATGACCATGTTTCCCAGCACCATTTGTTGAAAAGTCTGTCCTTTTTCCAGTTTACTTGCTTTGCTCCTTTGTCGAAAATCAGGTGGCTATAGGTGTGTTGAGGTATATCTGGGTCTTCTATTCTGTTCCACATGTCTCCTAGCCTATTTTTGTGCCAGTACCAAGCTGTTTTTGCAACCACTGCCCTGTAGTATAGCTTGAGGTCAGGGATTGTGATTCCACCTGCATTAGATTTGCAGGTTAAAAGTGTTTTGGCTATACGTGGTCTTTTGTGGTTCCATATGAATTTTTGGATCATTTTTTCTATTTCGGTAAAGTCAGTCAGTGGAATTTTAATGGGTATTGCATTAAATCTATAGATTGCTTTTTGTAGGATAGCCATTTATACTATATTAATTCTCCCTATCCAGGAGCAGGGGAGGTCTTTCCATTTTTCAGTGTCCTCTGCTATTTCTTTCTTTAATGTTTTGAAATTTTGCTTGTAGAGATCTGAAGTGTCTTTGGTAAGATTGATTCCAAGGTATTTGATTTTTTGGTGGGCTATCATGAATGGTATTTTTCCTGAAATCTCCTTCTCTTCCTGTTGGGAATTGGTATAAAGAAAAGCTATTGATTTTTGTGTGTTAATTTTGTAGTCTGCAACTTTGCTGAAGGAATTAATTAGTTCTAGCAGTTTTCTGGTTGTGGCCAGGACTTCAATTACTATGTTAAATAGAATAGGAGAGAGAGGACATCCTTGTCTTGTTCCACATCTAAGAGGAAATGGTTTCAGTTTTTCTCCATTTAATATAATGTTGGCTGTAGGTTTGTCATAAATGGCTTTTATGAAAGTAAGGTATTTGCCTATTATACCTATCTTCTCCAGCATTTTTATCATGAATAGGTGTTGCACTTCATCGAAGGCCTTTTCAGCATCAATTGAGATGATCATGTGGTTTTTGTTTGCCAGTTTCTTCATATGCTGGATTACATTAATTGATTTCCTTATGTTAAACCAACCTTGCATCTGTGGTATAAATCCCACTTGGTCTTGGTGAATAATCTTTTTCATATGCTACTGGATTCTGTTTGCCAGAATTTTATTAAATATTTTTGCCTCTAGATTCATAAGGGAGATGGGTCTATAATTCTCTATCTTAGATAAGTCTTTTCCTGGTTTAGGTATCAGGGTGATGGTAGCTTCATAGAATGAACTTGGGAGTGTTCTCTCCTTTTCTATTTTTTGGAATAATTTGAGGAAGACAGGTATTATATTTCCGTTAAAAGTTTGGTAAAATTCTGCTGTGAATCCATCAGGACCTGGGCTCTTCTTTGTTGGGAGAATTTTAATTACCTTTTCTATTTCTGTATGTGGCTGGGATTTAGCTCAGTTGGTAGAGCGCTGTGCTGCAGTCTTGGAGGTCCTGAGTTCAATTCCCAGCACCACAAAATGGGAGAAGGACCTGGCAATCCACTCCCAAGGCAATCCCGAAACAGCCAGGGAAAACCCTATGAGGGTCGCTATGAGTCAGATACTGACTAGACGGCACCTAACAACAACAACAACAATTTCTGTATATGTAATGGGCTTGTTTAAGTCAGTTATGTCTTCTGGGGTTAGCTTTGGGAGGTCATAAATTTGTCCATTTCTTCGGCATTTTCATATTTTTTGGAATACAGTCTCTCATAGTAATCCCTGAAAATTTTCTGTATTTCATTGAAGTCGGTGGTTATGGACCCGTTGTCTTTCATAATCCATACTATGTTGGATTTTTCCTTTTCCTTTTTGATGAGGTTAGCCAGAGGGGTGTCTATTTTATTAAACTTTTCAAAGAACCAGCTCTTCATCTTATTAATTTTTTGAATTATCTTTTTGGATTCTAATTGATATATTTCTCCCTTTATTTTTGTAATTTCCTTTTGGGTGTTCCTTTTAGGCTTGATTTTTTGTTGGTTTTCTAGTGTCTTAAGATGTGTCATTAGGTCATTTATTTGGCTCTTCTTTATTTTATTGATGAAAGCACTTAATGCTGTAAATTTCCCTCTTAAAACTGCCTTTGCTATATCCCATATGTTTTGGTATGATGTGTTTTCATCATCATTTGATTGTAGGAATTTTTAATTCCAATTTGATTTCATCAATGATCCATTGGTCATGCAGCAGTGTATTATTCAGTCTCCATGAGTTTGTAAAGTTTCTGGAATTATTCTTGCTCTTGAGCTCCAATTTTGTCCCATTATGATCTGATAAGGAACAGGGGATAATTTCTACTTTATTGTATTTGTTGAGGGAGTTCTTACGGACTAGCCTATCATCTCTTAGAAAACGTTCCATGTCGAGCTGAAAAGAATGTGTATTCCTCATCATGTGAATGACATATTCTGTATATATCTGTGAGACCCAACTGGTTTAGGGTGGAGATTAGATCTGACGTTTCTGTGTTGATTTTTCATTTCTCTTGATAAAAGTGGGGTATTGAAGTCTCCCATTATTATTGATTCTGGTCCAGTAAAGTTCTTTATATTCCATAAGGTTTGTCTTATAAAGCTAGTTGCCCCTATGTTTGGGGCATAAATATTAAGAAGTGTTATTGATTCTTGATCGATTGTTCCTTGTATTAAAATGTAATATCCTCCTTTGTCTCTTCTAATTAGTTTTGGAATGAAATTTAATCTATCTGCAATTAGAATTGCAACACCTGCTTTCTTTTGTTCCCCCCTGCTAGGTATACATTTTTCCAGCCCTTAACTCTCAGTTTATTCCAGTCTTTGTGAGTTAGATGAGTTTCTTGAATACCACATATTGATGGTTTGTGTTTTTTCATCCAATTATCCAGCCTCTGTCTCTTAATTGGTGAGTTAACACCATTTACATTAATAGTGATTATTGAGTAGCATTTATTGTTATATACCCAATCATTACCTATTACTGATTTATGAATCATGTTTGCTTTGGTCCTTTCTTGGGTTGCACTTTCAGCTAACCAGTTATTTGTTTTCCTTTATAGGGTTGTCATAACTCTCCTGGATGTGGTAATTGATTTACAATCCTCTCCAGTGTTGGTTTGGTGGTTGCATATCATTTAAAAGCATCAGTGTTATTAAATGTCTTATAGTCCTCATCTATTATCAAAGATAATTTTGCTGGATATGTTAGTTTTGGCTGGAGATTGTTTTTTTATAGGACTTGAATCACCTGTGTCCATTCCTTTCTAGCTTTTAATGTTGATATGGAGAAGTCTGAAGTAATTTTAATAGGTTTTGCTTTATAAGTAATAAGGGGTTTCTGTCTTGCTGCTTGCAGGATAGCTTTCCTGGTCTCTAATGGCACCATCTGAGTGATGACGTGTCTTGAGGATGATCTATTTAAGTCAGCCTTCAAAGGAGTCCTGAATGTCTCAGTGGTGCATATATCTAATTCCTGTACTATCTTTCGGAAGTTTTCCTTGAGGATATCCTTTACTAGATTTTGAAGGCCTGTGGTGGATCTTTCTTCTCCTTCAGGGATGCCCTGAATTCTTAAGTTTTATTTTTTCATTCTATCTGAGTACTCCTGGAAATCTTTTTTAATACCTTTATCATTGATTGCATTTCTGACTGTTTGTATTTAAGGTCATTTATAGTATCTTCAGAATTGGAAATCCTTAGCTCAGGTTCATCCAGTCTCGATGAAAAGGATTCTTTAGCCGAGTTCAATTCAGTTAACTTGGATTGAGTTTCAAGGAGAGTTGCTTGGTTTTTCCTTATCATTTCTAACTGGGATGATAGAATGAATTCCAAGTGAGATAACTTCTTTTCAAGGATTTCCAGGGTGCTTGTAGTATTTGTTTTAATTTCTCTTAGCATGTTTATAACCATGACTCTGAATTTGAATCAGAGATCTCTAAAAATTGAAAGTCCTTGGAGTCATTTGTTGGGGGGCTTTGCTCTGTGGGGCCTTGAGATCCATCCTGCCCCTTTGTGTTTTTTGAATGTTTTCTTTGTTTGTCCATAATATGGTCTGGGAAGTAGAATTTGTCTCTCCTGAGTGCATAGAACTTCTCTCTCTGTTATTCCTTTGAGATTGTGTGTTGCTGAATCTCTGGTGCTTATTTGAGCTTATAAGCTGGGTATATTCTCAGCTTTTTGGTCTGTGTGGTTCTCTCTTTAGTCCACCAGCCCAACTCCAAAGGGGCTAGGGGCTAGGGACACGATAAATTTTGTTTCTCCTTTGTGGGGTGAGAAAGGGGGGGAAAGAGGAGGTAGAGGACAGAGGCTAATAGAAATAACTGTCAAAATTAAAATTAAGGTTAAGACTTAAGGGTAAAATAATTAAAACAAAAACACATATATAGCTTAAGAAAAAGAGAAGGAGAATGGAGAAGGGGAAGAGAGTAAAAGAAGAAAAGAAGAAAAATAGAAAGGAAAAAGAAAAAAAATTATGCATACACACTCCCACACACATATAAAAAACACTTGTAGTCAGGTGTGTTGGTGTACGCCTGCCATCCCAGCAGCTTGGGGGGCAGAGGCAGGAGGATCGCAAGCCCAAGATCAGAGGCAGCCTAAGCAACCCAGCGAGACCCTGTCTCAAAAACTAAAAAATATGGGCTGGGGGCACAGCATGGCAGTCCAGCACCTACAAAGCAAGCAGGTGCAAGACCCTGGGTTCAAACCCCCATACAAAACAACAACAACAACAATAATAACAAAAAAACCTCACACATACATTCTCCCACACACATATAAAAACACTTGTCAGGTGCGGTGGTGCATGCCTGAAATCCCAGCGGCTTGGCAGGTGGAGGCAGGGGTATTGCAAGCCCGAGATCAGAGGCAGTCTGCACAACCCAGTGAGACCGTGTCTCAAAAAGTAAAAAATATGGGCTGGGGGCACAGCGCGGCCGTCCAGCACCTACAAAGCAAGCAGGCTCAAGACCCTGGGTTCAAACCCCCATACAAAAAAAAAAAAAAAGCCCTTGTATATTCTTGCAGGTGGAATCTGCACTGTGGACACCCTGTTCCACCAGGTGAAGTTGATACTGTAGGAAGTAGTGTTCCCTACAGAACTCAGGGTGGCAATGTTTTCACACAATCTGCAGGAGCAGTCTGTCTTAGTCTATAGAGGTTTTGCCAATTACGTAGAAAATGGTGGACTGCCCCATGATGTCCTGGGTATAAGTGGGACACTGAGTGCCCGTAGAGATGGTTCCATGAAATATTCTGTGTCTATTGTATTGTTTGAGAGGCAGTGGAACCTGTGGGGTCCTCCCTGGAGTTCTCCCTGCCCCACATAGTTTGGGCGCCAATTGCCCAAATCAGAGATTTCTGGCCCAAAGCCTATAGCATGGAGGGAATATGGCTGCTATCATGGATTTTTTTTTTATTGCAGCACTTTCCGCCCACTTGGGAGACCAGTTAGGAGGACCATATTCTCTTATGGGCGGGATGATATCTAACTTCCACGGAGGGAATCTGTAGCAGGTCTGTCCATGTGCGGCAGTTGCACTCAAAACTGCTCTTGTTGTGTCTAATTGTGCCTCTAGGCTCTGCAGAAAAGGAGCACTCTGTCTGTGTGGGGCTCAGCCGCCTCTGCAGACCCCACCTTTCTCCACAGTGCAGTGGGATGAGTTAAGATCACCTCTGGTGTGTCTGGGATCTGGGTGTATGTGTGCCTGTATGTCTGTGGAGATTGTGTCTGCACCACTGTCCCTCCACAACAGGAGGGAGTAGGAGGGAGGGAGCCATGTTTCAGCTCTGGACGTATACCACTGGCACTGGTTTCCCAGATCCCTCCGCGATCACTCCCTGTACCCTTGCATATCTACTCTCGTGGATTGATCCCTATTTTCTTGCGTGAGGGACCTACAACAGCCCAGAGTCTCAGGCTGTGGGACGTGTGCCACTAAAGATGGCAATTCCCTGTGCCACCTCAAACTGACTCACCTGAAACTTGTAGTTTGTGTCCCGTGGGCAGAGTGACAGTGTGATGTCAAGGTTGCACTCCGTGTTGGGTTCGGCTCCTGTGGGTGTGTGTGTGAAGTCCCCTCCTAGTCTCTGGGATTCTATCCGCCGTCTGCGTGATGGCAAAATGGTGGAATGGTGGTCCTGCTACTGACCTCTGTGTAGCTCCTCTGAAGCCAAATCCTCGATTTCAGTGTTCATCCAGTTTCATCCTCTATCTCCCAATCTAAACTATCACTGCTTCTATCTATTCAATGTGAGCTCCAAACACCTAATCGAGGCTTCCCTTTACTCTGGGACAGAAGACATGTGTTATCTGTCCGCCATCTTGCCCCCTCTCCAGTGAACTCTTTTTTAGGAAAAAGTACAAAGTCTACTTTAATATTTCTTCAGTGGAAGAGCAGGTTATCTTGAGACAATATTCAAGTGAAAGCATTAAGTTGATCTACATATAACAAGTAGGAGATTATATTAACAAATAGTTAATCGATAAATTGAAAAATATTTGTGAATAATATATTATTTAAATTTCACTTACATTTTTAAAGCATCCCAAACATATTGGGAATATGTTTGAATTTTATATCTTATTTTCAATAATGAAAAAATTATTCTTTTTCATATTAAATCTTTTTTTCAAGTTTGGGTCTGGGCCTAAGCTTCCTGCCTGGTGGCTTTTACTCTTGTGGGAACATGAAGAGCTACACTGCCCTTTTTGAAGACAAGATCTCTCCCAGAGTCAGTTGCTGGAGAATTGTTCCCTATAGCCATTCAATTTCTCTAGAGAAATTTCCTTCAGTCTCCTTCATGCTTGAGAAAAACATGCATGAGAAAATAGCCTGGAAGGAAAATAGAACCTTAGTTAACTATCCACTTAGTTTGTAGCCTGAGATTACATGTGCAGCAGGGGTCGGGGAGGCAGATAGAGGGTAAAGCAAAGCAGACAGAGGAGTGCTCACCCTTTCCTTAACTTCCTGTACCTACATGTTGGCCTACTTGTCAACTAACTCCACCATGTTGAAACTTCAGCTTTTCTCCTACCACCTGTTTCTTCCAGAAAGAACCAATTTATTTAGCATTCATATCCTAAATATCTAGCTTTGTGAACATGGAGAATATAGTTAACATCTGTTATTTTCTAAGAACTATTATGAGGCTTCTATAGGGTTGTATTATTTAATCCTTTTTTCAAAACCAAACCAAATAAAACTTTAAATTATATACTTTTCATATCCCTGCTTTATAGAGGAAGACTGAATTACTAGGAGGCAAGGTCATTTGTCCAAATGTCACATAGTCATAGTTTGAGGATTAAAACACTGTCTGCCTAATTTCAGACTGTTTTCTTAGTAGCTACATAACATAGCCTTTTTAGTGTATAAATGAATCATCAAGATTCCAATAAATAAATGTGTAAAGAAGTAGAATAAAGAACTAAACTCCAAAAGAATTCATTGGGTCTGAAAACCAATTTCTTTCAACCATACTAGTAAAGTCAAGGGCTGAATATTAAACAATAAAACTTTAAGGATAGAAAAGATGAGTAATTTCTCCCCTTTTCAATAAGAGGGATTTACTACTTTTTAAAAATGGTAATAACCAATGCTATTACAGGTACAGTTGGTGGCCTTGTAAATTCCACAAGCATACTGATATTCTGCTGATGTGCCCCAAGGCTCCTCTGTTGGTTATTGACTGCCAACATTTGTTCTTATTGGCCTGGCTCCATAGTAGGCGTTGAATATTTTTAATTCCACCTCTAGCTGGAAGACGGTTTAGTGACATTTATTTAGAAGCAGAAATGGTCACATTATAGTATCCTGTGATTCTACTCCTAAGGAACTAGTATACTTTTTATATTTGAAATATGCCTATAACTTCTTATCTTTATTTATAAAGCATTTAGCAATAAACTAAATGTATGTTAGTAAGAAAATGGTTAAGTAAACAAAATATTCTGTCATATAGATACTAAAAATAAAACAATCCTGGTGAAAAACAGATAGATAGATAGTAACATGAGGGAATTCTTATGAATTAAATAAATTTAATAAAAGAATCTAGTGGTGGCACATGTCTGTAATCCCAGTGACTTGGGAGGCAGAGGCAGGAGGATTGCAAGTTTGAGACCAGAGGCAATCTGTGTAATTTAGCAAGACCCTGTCTCAAAAAGTGAAAAAAAAAAAAAAAAAAGGTGGGGGCTGCAGCTCAGTGGTACAGCACTTGCAAAACATGCAAACACAGGCCCTGGGTTCAACCTCTAGTACTGAGAAAAAAAAAAAAGAAGAAGAATCTAAGGGTTTAAGAAGTGCCTCAGAGGTTGAGCATTTGCCTGGTATACTGAAAGCCCTGGTTTAAACTGCAACACCCCACACACAAGAGAGAGAGGGAGAGATATTTATTTTCCGCATACTGTCACTGTGTCCATGGTTGGTTGGGTTTTTTAATGGATAGATTGAAATAATAGTTGGACAGAAACATACCACAGTGTTCATAGTGATGTGTGTTAGTAGGAAACACATGTTTTTCTGTTCTGTTTTCTAATTTTCTATAATGTGGGTACACGTCAAACATGGAAAAAATTAGAAAAGAAAAATAGAGCATCCCTAAATCTCTTCTTTGTAGATATACCTCTTCACAGATATGTAAAATAGGAGAAAACAAACAAACAAACAAAAAACCACATTACTCCCCCAAAACTCTATGCTATTGCAAAAAACAGTTTATTTGTTCTTACTGAAATGCATATTGAAGGTTAAAAATAAAAGCACTCTATTACTTTCTACATATGTTGAAGGTGGGGGAAGAGTTCATCTTCAAAATTTCCTTAATGTGTCTAAGTGCAACCAATGGAAAATAGTACCCATTTCTGAAGCATAATAGAAGAATGGTGATAAGCAGGGAACAATCAGAAACCAGGGGCCTCTTTTCATTTTCCTTTGAGTGGACATTGGTTTTCAACCGTAGATTGGCTTGTGAAAATCATCTCAGCAAATAACTTCAGCAGTGGTTTATCATCATATTTTGGAATTTGTCATATAATATGCTAGGGGGAAGACATAACTCAGTCATGAAGTTACAGGGACTCCTGGTTGTGAAGAACCACGACTGATTTTGACAGGTCATGATCTTTAACATGGACTCCAGGGAAAAATGACTTTCTGCCTCTGACATTTTTTTTCTGGGTAAGAAGTACCCAAATAGAGAGAAATAGTAAAGCAGGGGTCCTGGAAGGGACCAGACCCCTGGTTTGCTTACAATTGGGTTTGTTAGTCTTATTTTAGTATTTTCCCATTTTGTTTTGTTCTTTTCTCATATCAATGACATATCTGTTGTGCGTCTTAGTATCTTAGAACCTCTTACCCTTAACACTAGGGAAATAGTCTGTCAAAGCCTGTAATCAAGATTCAGTCCCTAATTCTGTTTTCTCGAGGGAGAGACATGCTAGAATAACATAAGTCAGTGAAGGCAGCCCTTATTGAAAAGTCGGTGTGGCATTTGGGGATCATGCAGGGCAGCCTCCTTTTGAAAACTGGTGGTATAACTCTTACTGATATTGCCTGGCACCATATTTCTGGAGCTTATTTGGTTCACTTCAACGTGGCTTGTGTGGGAACTAAATTAGTTGAGCTGTATGAGTTGCAAACTTGGGATCATGATCCTGGATCCTGGCTGAGCTCATCTACTCTCCAAGGATCCCAGTGGCTTGTGTAAGGATCTGGGTAAATAATACATCATGGGAGAATGGGCTATATATATACATGTGGGGCGCACACCTCCCAGTCTGGCCCGGATGTTCGGAAGGGCGGCAGTGCCATGCACACAGATACTAAACACAATTCACTCGGGACCCTCGGGTGAGGGCAGAGGACTCCTGCAGCCCTCAGGACACTGGCGGATATGGGAGAAAGGAAAAGCTTTGGGTGCTTTTGCCTTCCAGGGGAAAACACCCATGTTGGTGGTCTCGGTGGTCACAAGGAGACAGTTCTTGCTTCATCTGTGATCAGAAGGAGAGTGGGTTCTTTCCTTGTTGATGGTCACAGCAGGAGAGCATTCTTTCCTCACCAATGGTCTGGATGAGAGAGTAGGAACGCTGTTTCCTCATCGGTGGTCCGGGTGAGAACGGGGTCTTTCCATGTTAGTGGTTGAAGATCTGGGCCAAAAAGGGTGAAGTTGTTTCCTTGGTGGTCAAAGGTCTGGGCCAAAAGGGAGTTGTTTCCTTGCTGATGGTCCCGGAGAGAGAAAGGGCGAAAAAGGATCTAGCTGCCCCAGCGCAGCTCTTTATATAGCTTGCCCACGGAATGGTTTGAGCCAATCAGCTTTGAGTCCAATTGTCCAATCAGGTTCGGGGGATTTGTGAAGGGTTTTGTACAAACATTCAACCAAGGTACTTTCATTTTCCCAAATGTAGCCATTTTCCCCCTTTTGGGGTTTTTGCCAATTTCCTCATAATTTCTCCCTACATACGTACATACATACATACATACATACATACATACATATATATATATATATATATATATATGTATCTATCTATCTATCTATGTATCTATCTATCTATCTATCTATCTATCTATATATATATATATATATATGGTGTGTGTGTGTGTGTGTGTGTGTACACATGCAAACATACCACTTTTTTTTTTTTTTCAGTACTGGGGGTTGAACTCAGGGCCTCGCACTTACATGCTTTGCAAGTGCTGGACCACTGAGCTGCACACCCAACCCACTTTTTTTGCTTTTTGAGACAGGGTCTCACTAAATTATGCAGACTGCCCCTGGTTTCAAACTTTCAATCCTTCTGCCTCTGCCTTCCAAGTCGCTGGTATCACAAGCATACACCACCATGCCCAGGGAAACATACCACTTTTTATCAGCAATTCCATCTAACAGGAAAAAGCAATGGTGGTGGTAGAGTTAATTGGACTCCAATTCTCTCTCTGTTCAAGTTGTGGCCTCTCCCATGACCTGCTCATATGAAATTTTCAGAAGAACGTGACTGGAGTTAAAGTCATTTGAAGAAGAATTTTAAAAATAAGGTTACCCATTGATTGGGTAAATTCTAGCAGAATCCTTCTGTTGTTTGGAGATGAGAGAGAGTTTGGAAGGTGCCCGGTAGAAGCGAGATTTATTACAGAGATGATGGATTTCTGTCTTCAAACATACTTTTGTTGGGAGAGATTCCTGGCCAGGCTTTGAAACATCACTGTTACACCAAGGTCTTCCATCTTTCTACTCTGCTAGGAAATAAGAGAAAATTCTGAAAGAATGGACTTACTAGCTGCCTTTCTACACTACGAGTTCTCAGGAAAAGCTGTAGGAGCTGAGGTCCTTTAAGCAGAGTTTTTCAAAGTGCTTAGCAATGTCCCAGCATGAGAAACTCATCAATTTGTGAGGACCCATATTGGTATGGTGGTTCTGCTCAATGTTTTATCCCTTGAAGAGCATATATCAGTATTATCTGAGCCAGACTATCATGATTTTAAACGTTGAGAGTAAAGTGTCAAAAATGTTAAGGAGCTTCAAGCTGTGGGCAAATGGTTTAATCTGTGTTTGACCTATATAACATTTGGTGGCTATCTTCAGTTTTCAGAAAAGGATGCAAATGCTGTCCCAAAGCATGAAGAAATGACTGCCACAGCTGAATATAATATTACTTTTAAAAATGGAAATATGTAGCTTTTGAATGTGACAAGCTTACTGAGTTAGGATCTGACATAACTCTGAAAGCATTCTTCAGTGAATTACCTTGGCATAATATATGGATCTACCTTTGATCCTATTATCCAGAGCTATGACAGAGTTAACAAATGCTTTCTGTTACTCCCATTATTCTATAATTGTATGTAAATGTATTTTAAATTCAAAACAATGAAAAGAAAGAATATAAAGTAACTAATGTAAATCTGACCTTCAGCTCAAACCACCTATTACCAAGCTGCTTATAGATACTTTATTAGTCAACTGGTGCACTGCTGTGACAGAGGAAAGAACCAAAACAAAAGCCTCCTCCCCCCTTTCTACTTTATTTATATTTTCCCTTCTTAGATAAGTATGATTGTTTATTTTTATATATCTGTATAAACATATAATTTTCATTTCTTCCTTTAAGTTAGATCTAGCTGCCACATATTAGTGAGATCATATAGTATTCATGTTTTTATTTAAAAATGTATGAATTTTATCATTTAAAAATATATGAATTTTGAAAAAACATTATGGAAAATTGATGACCTGCATGTGGAAAAATGATTCACAGTTGTATAATGATGCTTAAGTCCTGAGAAACACTGCTACAGATAATGGGAGCCTCTAGAATTTTAAAGCCAGAAAATGATGAGTCAATATGTTCAGTATGAATCACCCTGAAGGCTGTGTGACAAATAGATTAGAGGATAACAAAGAACTTCTCCCACTCCATCATGAACCTTGCACTATGTAACGAGCAAGAGAAATCTATCTTTGATGAAGGAACAAGATTGTGAAGATTGTGGTACAGGCCTGTAGAGACTAAACCTGAAAGTAGAATAGGAGCATTGAAGAAAACCATTGGCATCCTAAGGTCCTCACAAATCACAATGGAGAAGTCCACTGCTGAGAGAATTTTGAGGTTGTGATGGTGACAAAAACAAAAACTGAAATTCAGCACAACGGCTGACTGAATTAACTCATTCTCCCATCCAAGGGCTTGGCATAAAAATAAGATGATCATGTTCAGGTATAAATCCTATATTCCACAGCATCTATCTTTTCACACTCTTAATTTGACATTATATCAAAAATTATGAGACAAGAAAATGCAAGAATAACAGACTTTATCAAGAGATAAATCAGTGAACAGAACTAATCACAGAGATGATGAAAGTGTTGGAACTTTAAAACAAGGGCATCAAAATATCTGTTATTAATATGTCAGAATATCCAGTGGAGAAGGTAAACAACATGCTTGAACAAATTGGAACTTTTAGCAAAGATGGAACTTTAGAAGAGCACCAAATAAAAGTACTACAAATTTTAAGAAATAACTGTAATATTGAAGATAAAGAATCTTGCTGAGCTTATGAGTTGGCTGGAAAAAAACTGAAGAAATTGTGAACCCAAAAATATGTGCATAGAAATATTCACTGCAAAACATAAAAAGAAAAAATACCAGGAAAAGAAAAAAGAACAGTACCCAAGAAATTTGAGGCAATATCGAACAGTCTAATACATGTATAATTGGATTCCTATATGGAAAAACATTGACTGAGGCACAAGAAATATTTGAAGAGACATAGCTATTAATTCCTCCAAATTAATAGATGATATCAAACTGCAGAAAGTCAGAAAGGCAGAGATGTTAATAGCTCAGGGAACTCTGAGCACACTTAAAAGGAAAAACAACCCACAACTAGACTCATCATAATCAAACTAATAAAATCAGAGACAAAAAGTAGATCTTCAAAGTAGTCAAAGAAAAAAGAAAACATATAGTGATTAATGAATGTGCTAATTATCCCAGACTCTTACCTGAGTCCATGTAATGCCTGACATAATGAAAGTGACATATTTGAAGTGCTGCAAAATCTCTGAAAATTCAGAATTGTGTATCCAGGAAAAATGTCTCTGAAAAATGAAAGTTTCAGATGAACAAATGCTGAGAAAATGTATTGCTAACAGATCTGTACTATAAGACATACTAAAAGACATTGCATAGCAAAATGGAAATATAGTAGATGATAACTTAGATCTACATTTAAAAATGAGGAGTGGAAGACTGAGGCAGATTAGTAACACCTCCTGAGTGTTCGATTCTCTGGGGCACAGAAAGCAAAACAGCTGGAGAACAGCCACCCTTTAAGGTAGGTAATGGTAGGAAGGCTCTGAAGTTCCAGTTGTGAACAGAATCTTAAAACAAAATAAAACATACAGCAACAACAAAACCCAGAATCTAGAGAGTAGAACAAAGCTTGAGAAAGAGAGTTCCATAGCATGCCAGCATACCAGGGAGCAGGGGCTGAGGAAAAAGAAAGAAAGGATGGGAGACTCAGAAAATACAATTAACACAGGTCTTCGCACTGTGGAGAAGGGCAGTCTAACCAGATAGTGCACAATGGCACTGGCAAAGTTCCATCTTCTTCCTGGTATTTTGTGTAGTGCAGTGGCAGGGAGTCATCTTGAGTGGGTCCTGTCTAAGCTAGTGGCTTTGGGAGTCAAAAGTCTGCATTTTCCCATCTCCAGGAACCCACAGCAGTAGTGAGACACTGAAAAATTTGTCTTTCATTCCTTTAAAAAAAAAATCTTTAATTTGATCAACTTTCTCTTCTCATTTACTTTCTCATTCCCTCTTCTGTTTTCCTCTTCTCTTTCTGTTCTTTTCTCTCATGTTGTTGCTGTTAGATGCTGTTCAGTCAGTCTGGCTCATAGTGACTCTATGTATAACAGAAAGAAACACTCCCCAACTCTGTGACAGGCACATGATCTTTTTTATGCTTAAGCCCATTGTTGCAGACACTGTGTCAATCCATCTAGTTGAGGGTCTTCCTTTTTTTATTGACCTGACATTCTCCCAAGCATAAAGTCCTTCTCCAGGGATAGAACCCTCCCGGCTACATGTCCAAAATACATAAGATTCAGTCTAGGCATCCTTGCTGCCAAGGAGCACTCTGGTTATACTTCTAGGACGGATCTGTTGGTTCTTTTGGCAGTCCATGGTATATTCAATATTCATCTCTCACACTATAATTCAAAACTATCAATTTTTCTCATGTCTCTCTTATTCAGTGTCCAGCTTTCACAACCATATGATGCAACTGAAAATACCATGGCATTAGTCAAGGTGCCCCTTTGTCTTCAATGTGACATCTTTACTTTTCAGTACTTTAAAGATATCTTTTGCCACAGTTTTTCCCAATGCAATGTATCTTTTGATTTCTTGACTGTTGCTTCCATCGGTGTTGAGTATTGAACCAAGTAAAGCAAAATCTTAGACAACCTCAATCTTTTCTCCATTTATCATGGTATTGTAAACTGACCCAGTTGTAAGTATTTTTGTTTTCTTGATGTTGAGGCACAATCCATACTGAAGGCTGTGTTCTTTGATCTTCATCAGTAAATGTTTCAAATCCTCTTCAGTTTCAGCAAGGAAAGTTGTATCATCTGTATAACACATGTTGTTAATGAGTCTTCCTCCAATCATGATGTCATGTTTTTCTTCATAAAATGCAGCTTCTTAGATTATTTTCTCAGCATAGAGATTGAAGAGGTATGGTGAAAGGATACAACCCCAATACACACCTTTCTTGACTTTAAAGCAGGGAATGTTTCCTTATTCTGTTTAAATGACTGCCTCCTGGTATAAATTCCTCATAAGTACAATTAAGTGCTGTGGTGTTCCCATTCTTCATAATGTTATCCATTATTTGTTATGATATCATATTTTAGTATTTTTCTTTGTTATTTTTTCTATTACTACCTTTATTAACAAATATCTTCATTGTTCATTCAGTATTATCTTTGATTCTTTCTCCTCTAATGTTATTAAAATTGTGGTCATAATTGTTTTTATTTGGTTCTAACTGTATTTTCATACCTGGTTTGTTTATACATTGTGGTGGTTACTGCAGTTAGGTTTCTTCTTTTGAGTGGTACTAGGGATTGGTCTGGTACCTTGAAAATGTTGGGTGGGTGTTTAGCTACTAAGTTACATTCCCAGCCTAGTTGTACAAAACTGCACCTCAAGCCTGCCTTGACATAGTCCCACCCAAACCTTGGTGACTACTTCAAGTAAAAGAATATGGGAAATTAAAATGATCAGACAACAGATTGGCTCCAGATGCAATAATCACAATGTGGAAAACAAGATATATATATATATATATATATATATATATATATATATATATATATATATAACAAGACAATATAACTCCTTCAAAAGTTAACAATTCCATAGTGACTGATTCCAATGATAGTGAAATAGATAAAAACCCAGAAAAAAGAATCCAAAAAGATGTCTGTAAGAATAATCAACAAACTCAAAGAAGATACAAGTAAATAGCTTGACAATCTCAAAAAGGATATGAATAAATAGCTGAAAGAAATAAGGTAGACAATGTAAATTATAAAACAGCAATTCAATAAAGAGATAGCAATTCTGGAAAAAATAGAAATCATGGCTATGACTAGCCCAAGAAGTCACGTAAAAACCTCAGTTGAAAGCCTCACCAATATACCAGATTGAGTGGGAAACAAAATATCAGGGATTGAA
This sequence comes from Pedetes capensis, assembly GCA_007922755.1. NCBI lineage: Eukaryota > Metazoa > Chordata > Mammalia > Rodentia > Pedetidae > Pedetes > Pedetes capensis. The sequence goes on from VMDO01019848.1 coordinate 18,756, forward strand.
GAGAGATAGATGAATTGCAACATTCAGATGGTAATAAAGAAAAATAAGAAAGAGTGAACAGAGCATAAAAGAGTTTTGGGTAATCATTAAAAGGCCAAACTTAGGAATCATTAGTACAGGAGAAGAGGCACAAGCAAAAGGCACATAAAATATATTGAATGAAATAGCAGAAAACATCTCAAATCTGGGGAAAGTGATGAACATCTAGGCACAGGAAGCTTTTAGAACTCCAAACATATGTGACCAGAAAAAAAAAATCCCCATCCCCATCATAGTTAAAATGCCAAGTGTGGAGAACAAAGAATATTGAAAGCTATGCAAGAGAAGTGACAAATGACTTATAATGGCAAACCTATCAGAATAACAACAGATTTCTCAGCAGAAACTAAAATCCAGGGAAGCATAGAATGATGTACTATGGCCCTGAAACAAAATAAACCCCAGCCTATATTTCTATATGAACAAAGTTATTCTCCAATATTAAAGGAGAAATAAGGACCTTCCAAGAAAAGCACAAACTAGAGCAATTCGTTATCTCTAAACCAACACGGCAGAATATTCTTAAAGGAATTCTACATAGAGAAGAAGAAGTAAAAAAATATATAGGAGTACAGGAAAGTTTAAATCTCTCAAAAATCATAGATAAGAAAATGAGAATTGGGAAAGAATCAAACATTACAGAAATAAGAAAATGTCAGGAATTATTACAAACCTTTTAATAGTAACTCTGAATGTACATGGTCTTAACTCTTCAGTTGAAATAGACAGACTGGCTGTTGCATTAAAAAACAAGACCCAATTGCTGCCTGCAAGAAATGCACCATACTGACAAAGACAAGACAAACTGAAAATGAAAAAATAGAAAGATATTTCAAGCAAATGGAACCTGAAAGCAAGCAATACTAGATATACTCATATCCAATAGAGCAGATACCAAGCCAAAGTTAGGAGAAGAAAAAGTCATTTCAAATTATCAAAAGGAACAATCCATCAAGTGGATATAACAATTGTAAATATATATGCACCAAACATTGGAGCACCCAATTTCATAAAACAAACATTACTGGACATAAAAAGTTGGATAGATCCAGGTACAATAATAGTGAGTGACCTCATTACCCCCCCTCACCAATAGATAAATCATTCAGGCCAAAAAAGTCAACAAAGAAACATCTAGTTTAACATACAGAGTTAAACTTCAGTATAGATGAAATGTACTTAACAGATAGCTACAGACTTCCATGCAACAGCTGCAGAATGAATACACATTCTTCTGAGCAGCATATGGCACTTTGTCCAAATAGATAATACTTTAGATATAAAGAAAGTCTTAACAAATACAAAAAGTTAAAATAATTTCTTGTATATTACCAGATCATAATAGAATAAAATTAGAAATAAACAGCAAAAGAAATTACAGACACCATACAAACACATGGAGATTGAATAATACATTTTTGAATGAAGAGTGGGTCATTGAAAAAAATCAGGGGGAAGTTAAAAGGAAAGTTCTAAGAGAGAAGTTTGGAACCATGAGTGCTTACATTTAAAAAATCATAATGAGTATAAATAAGTAACTTAATGATACACCTCAAAGTCTTAGAAAAATAAGAATAAGCCAAACCCCCAATTAGTAGAAGGAAAAAATAACAATAAAAATCAGAGTGGAATTAATTAAATGGAAATGTATAAAGGATAAATGATACAAAAGTTGTTTCTTTGAAAGGATAATTAAGATTAACAAATCCTTAGCTCAACTAATCAAAACAAAGACCCAGATTAATAAAGTTAGAGTTGAAAAAGGGGATATTGTGATAGATATGACTGAAATCCAGAGGATCTTTAGGGAACTTTTGGAAACTTGCGTTTCAATAAATTAGAAAATCTAGACGAAATAGATGAATTTATAGACATACACAACCAACCAAAATTAAATCAAGAGAATACAAAAAAATCTAAAAAGATCAATAATGATCAGATATATTGAAGCAGTAGTAAAAAGTTCCCCAACAAAGAAAAGCCCAGGACCAGAGAGATTCACTGCCAAATTCTACCAGACTTTTAGAGAAATCATGCCAATGCACCTCAATCTATTCCATAAAGTAGAAATGGAAGGAATGGTTCCAAACTCATTACAAAAAGCCAGAATTACAGTGATATCAAAAGCAGAAAAGAACCTACAAGAAAACTGTGGACCAATTTCCCTAGTGAGCATAGATGCAAAAGTTCTCAATAAAATATTTGTAAACCAAATTCAACATTCAGGGCTTCAAACCCGTGAAAAAATGGGTTCAGATTTGAGTGAAGTTCAATATGTTAAAATGTAGAGGGTTCAGGTTTGGTTTGAGTTTGGATCTAAAATTTTAATTATATGTGTAGACAGATGAATAATTTTTTTCAATTTTTTGTACAGTAAAATAACTAATGATACATACAAAAAAAAAAAAAACCCTGAAGATCAATTTTTCACTGGGTTCCAGTTCAGGTTTGGGTTCAGAAAAAATTTTTAAATGCTTGAACTGCAACAGATTCAGGGTTCAGTTTCAGGTTCTGTTTGAAGTCCTGCTACCTATACATAGGATTTAAACCCAAACTCAACCAAATCTGAGCTCTCTAAATTTTACCGTATTGAATCCACACCCATATCTGAACCCAATTTTTCATGAGTTCAAAACACTGTCCACCACACATTAAAAAGATCATACTTTGTGATCAAGTTGGTTTCATTGCAAAGATGCTAGGAAGATTTAATATATGCAAATCAATAAACATAAAACAGTACATAAATTGAATCAGGGACAAAAACATCACATGACCATCTCAATAGATACAAACAAAAAAAAAACACCTTGACAAAATTCAACTTCCTTTCATGATTGAACAAACCCCTGAATAAACTAGGATAGAAGGATCATACCTGAACACAATAAAGGCTATATATTATATATGACAGACCTGTAGCCAACACAGTACTCAATAGGGGAAGGAACTAAAAACATTTCCTCTAAAATCAGGAATGAGACAATGGTGTCCACTGTCACCACTCTTATTCAATATAGTGCTTGAAATCTTATCCTGAGCAATAAGACAAGAGAAAGAAATAAAAGGATTATAAGTGGAAAGGAAGAGATCAAATTATCCTTATTTTTAGATGACATGATCCTATATTAAAAGACCCTAAAAATGCTGCCAGAAGACTCTTAAAGCAGCAAAGTAGCAGGACACCAAATCAATATACAAAAACCAGTACCTGTTCTATACACCAATAACAAACTTGCTGAGAAAGAAATCAGGAAAATAATCCCATTCATAGTAGTCTCAAAACTAAATACATCAATAACCTAGAAATAATCCTAACCAAAGAGAAAAAAGATCTTTACAATGAAAATTATAACACACTTAAGAAAGAAATTGAAAAAGACACTAGACTATGAAAAGACATACCATGTTCACAGATTGGCAGAAGTAATATTGTGAAAATTGCCATTTTACTGAAAGTCATCTACAGATTGAATGTAATCACTACCAAAGTTCCAAAGATATCATTCACAGAATTAGAAAAAACAATCCTAAAATTCATATGGAAGCACAAACGACCTCCAATAGTCAAAGCAATGTGGAGCAAAAAAAGTAATGCTTCAGGTATTGCAATATTCAACTTCAAATTATATTGCAAACCCATAGTAATGATAACAACATGGTACTGGCACCAAAACACACATGTTTTACACCAATAGAATGGAATAGAATAGAGGACCCAGAAAAAAATCCACACCCCTATATCTGCCTGATTCTAGACAAAGATGCCAAAAACATACATTGGACAAAAGATGGCCTCTTTCACAAGTGATCCTCACAAAACTGGATATCCATATGTAGAAGACTGAAACTTGTTCTCTACTTCTAACCCTGTGCAAATATCAATGCAAAGGTGTCAAAAACTTTAATGTAAGACCTGAAACTTTGAAACTACTAGAGGAAAACATAGGGGAAACACTTCAGGATATAGGTATAAGCAATAACTTTCTGAATAGCTCAGAAGAATTGACAAATGAGAGTGCATCAAATTAAAAACCTACTTCACAGCAAAGGAAAAAAATCTCAGAGTGAAGAGACAACCTATTGAATGGGATAAAATATTTTCTAGCTATTCATCCAGCAGAAGATTAATATCCAGAATATATAAAGAACTCAAAAAATTAAACACCAAAAGAATAAAATAGTACACTCAGTAAATTGGCAAATGAATTGCACGGACACCTTCCCAAAGAAAAAAATACAAATGGCCAATAAGTACATGAAAAAATGTCCAATATCTTTAGCCACCAGAGAAGTAGAAATCAAACTTCCACAGAGCTTTTATCTTACCTCAGTCAAAATGACTATCATCAAGAAAATTTTTTAAAAATCCTGACAAGGATGTAGGGGGAAAAAGGAATACTAATATACTGTTGGTGGGAATATAAATTAATGCAGCCCCTAGGGAAATAAATGTGAATATTTCTTTTAAAAAGCTAAAAATAGAACTACCATATGATATAGTTAGTCCACTTTTGTGTACATACCAGAAGGAATCAATGTCAAGATACTATAAAAATACGTGTATACTCATGTTTATCATGGAACTATTCATAGTCACATTATGGAATCAGCCTAGGTGCCCATCAATGGATGAATGGATAAATAAAAGTATGGCATATACACTATGTTAGTCAGGTGTCATCATTGTAGCAGAAAAAACAACCAAAACAAGCTTATGGAATAAAAGGTTTATTGGAATTGCTCAGAGAATCAGTCCATAATGGCAACAAGGCATGGTGGCAGGGAAGACATCTGAGCAGGCAGCTGAGTCTGTGGCAGACAACCTCATGGCATCATGGGGCAGGAGACAGAGAGCTTCCTGGGACCATGGTTCCTAGGCACAAACCTCCAAAAGCCTGTCCTCCATGACTCATTTCTGCTAAGCTAGATCCTATTGCCCAAGGATCAATAACCTATTAGGACAGTGCTACCAGCTGGAGACCCAACATCAAAGCACATGATCTTTGGGGAATGTTTTATATTCAAACCATGACATACACACAGTAGAACATTACTTAGTCATAAAGTAGAATGAAATCCTGTTGTTTTCAGGAAAATGAATGGAACTGGAGACCATCCTGCTATATGAAATAAGCCAGAATTAGAAAGACAAGTATTGCATGTTTTCTCTCATATGTGGAATCTAGAAAAAAAATCAAGAAATTAGAAGGGCGTCTATTAGGGCAAAGGAAAGAGATCAGGGACAAGGGATATAAGTGAGGGTAGTGGGGGTTAGTATGTTTAAAGTACCATATATATGCATGAAAATGTTATAATGAATCCTATGATTTTATACAATTAATATATGCTAATTCTCAAATGAAGAATACTGGAAATGGTAAAAATTATAGCATATAAAATATTTTTTCCTTAACATTATTTTAAAAGATAATTTTCTGTCTAAATCAAAATGTTGTACTGGTTATAATAAGGCTTATAATATGTATTAGTGAAATGACAAAAAAGAAGGGACAAGTGAAGTGGAAAAATACGAAGCTTCTAATACTATACATAGAGTGTTATAATATTATTTGAAGGTAGATTGTGACATATTAAAGATGAATTATTGAAGATCTTAGAGAAACCATTATAAATAAAAAAGATAATGGATAAGTCAACACCAAAGATAAAATACTAAAGAAAATTTAAAAGAAGGGAGGAGAAAAGTGACAAAAAACAGGAAAAATGGAAAAAAGTCAGAAATATGACAAATATCAATTTAAAAAGTAACTATATTGGATGTAGAATCTAAACAATTCAAGAGGGAGATTATAAAATTGGATCAAAAGGTAGACTCAACTATGTGCTGTCTGTAGAAACTTACTTTGAATACAGATTAAAGTAAAAGGAAGAAGAGACATATCTTTAAGATACTCATCAAATTTTGGAGCACCTATATAAATATCAGGTCTGCAACTGTACCACTGTGGTGTTGGATCCCATCAGATCTCAGAAGTTAAGCAGGGTTGGGCCTGGTTAATACTTGGATAGGAGACTGCCTGGGAATACCAGGTGCTCTAGGTTTGGGAGAAGGACCCAGAAATCCACTTCCAAAAAACAATCACCCATTGACAACTCTGAATAGCAGAGAAGCACAATAATGTTTCATCTATTGTACATATAGTCCCTATGAGTCAGATACTGACTCAAGGCACCTAACAACAACAACATATGAATATCAGAAAAAAACAGACTTAGGAAAAGGAATAGGAGTTAAAGAGATTTACTATATAGTAGGAAAGAGGGTATTTAATCAAAAAATGCATAATGCTATCAAATATGTATATATCAAAAGAGAAGAGCTTCAAAGTACATTTTCAAAACCTAAATATAACTGAAAAACTAGATTCACAATTCACAATTACGCTCGGATACTTCAATATCTTTTCTCAATAATTTAGACAACTGATATGGATACAGATGAACTGAACATCACAATCAACTAACTTGATCTAATTGATATCTATAGGATACTACACCTAATAACAGCAGAATATACATGGAGATGTGCTGCTCTTGGTAAGAAAGGGAATGCCTATGTGCCTCAAAAATAATAACCAGCTGGCCAATGGTGTGCTCCTGGGACTGGATTTTGAGGTTGCATGATCAAGGAAGCCATAAGGTAAAGTTGGTTGATCCAAAATTTATTGATATGGGGGGAGATTTATCAAAACACTGGAATTAATGCCCCAGCAAGAACCCCAGGGGAAGGTGTGGCTCTAAGAAACCTATGAAAACTAACAACCAACTCTCAGCAAAGCATCAATGCCTGAATTTCCCTGCCATGTTGGCAAACCCATCAAAGTGTAAAGCCATCAGAATAGAGTGTTCTGTGACAAGGCCTTGAATACTCAGGGAGGCTATTAGGAATTTTGATGGTGTCTGTCTTCTGCAGGTTTGAGTTGATAGTAAGAGAGCTGGTCACAGAATTTTTCTCATTAACATCCATGGGGATTATATGGTTCTGAAACAAGGGAGAACCCAGATGGCAGCACTTAACCACCAGAAGTCTAGAGACTACAATCACCATAATAACTAGCAAGGTTGAAGGCACATCCAGGGAGGTTTGACCCACTTACATTGATCTTCCG
>VMDO01019848.1:26027-38874 GCA_007922755.1 Pedetes capensis
TTTTTTTTTTTTTTTTTTTTTTTTTTTTTGCAGTACTGGGGGTGGAACCCAGGGCCTCGCACCTGCATGCTTTGCAAGTGTTGGACCACTGAGCTGTGCCCCCAGCCCAATTTTTTCTAATTTTTTGAGACAGGGTCTTACTAAATTACACAGACTACCTCTGGTCTTGAACTTGCAATCCTCCTGCCTCTGCCTCCTGAGCCGCTGGGATTACTGGCGCTGGTAGTCAAATCTCATAGCCACTCAATCTCCCAATGCCTTTCTTCCTACCTGTAATCTACCCTCTGCCACTATTAGTAAGAATCTGAGTAGGCACTGTCTCGGTGAGGAGGGTATTATGTTCGTGGCTCTTCAAATATGTGAGCTACCCAAACCCAGTCACATTTTGGAAATGTATTTCCTGGAACAATTCCAGATAAAATTATTGTATCAGGCCCTAACAGAAAGTGAATGACACAGTCATGGTTTAATTGAAGAAAATTTAATAAAGGGGCTACTTCTGGAGGAATGGACAGAATTAAGGGAATAAGCAAGGAACCATTCATTAGTTCCCTACATGCAGGGACTAGCAACAGTGAGAAATCATTACCACACTTAGACTTTAAGAAGTGGGAGGAAGTGGTATTGTCAGAACATGGAGAAAGGTGGAATGGTGGAAGAGAGCAATTCAGCAGGAGCTATGACCCTAGATGAGTTCCCCCCTCCACAGAATCATAGTGCTGAGGCACAGAAGGAGCAAGGGGGAAGAAATACCTAAACTCATTTTTCTTCTTTTTCCTTTTGATCTCTCATGATGGTGCTCCTACTGGCCAAATCCAGCTAACCTCAAAGGTCAAAAGAGCCTGGCTAGTGCAAGTAGAGCTCAGTCTCTCTGAGCAGTAGTTAGTAATAGTTAGGTGCCATTGAGTCAGGTCCAATCCTTAGCAACCCTGTGTACTAGAGAACAAAATGTTACCTGACATCGTGCCATACACATGATCTTTTATTTTCCCTCTGAGTAGAGACGGGATTAGATTGGGAGGGTAGGGGAGACAGAATAACTGAGGATGCCAGTCTCATTTCTCAAAAGCTACTACAAGGGGAAAAACAGTTCTTTATGAAACCTCAGATCTCAGTTGATCTTAACCTTTGTCATTTATGAATTTACCTTTGGCCCTGATGAGATGCCCCCAAATTAAAGGAATAAAGAATTTTTTTTTACTGTCCTTGATCTTGTTTTGATACTATCAATATTAAAAGAAAAGCTCCTTAGGGAAGGAGTAATAAAACAAGGAAATTAAATTATCCAACTTTCACCCTGCTTTTCACTTCTCAAACTGAATTCCACAGCTTCCCTATTTTGTTTCGTGTGGTGATCCTGATTCATACAAATGCTGAAGCCTCACTTGGGGCCAACTAAAGAACTTCTGACCTGTGGGGAGTCTGAGTGAGGTGTCAGTCATAGAATAGAGCTCAGTAAAACTCCTGCCTTCTCAAAGCATGGGGATTGGGGTTGAATGGTAACTTTAGAGATGGTACTGAAAACCTGAAGGTATAGTTGGCAGGTCTGACCTCTTTTGTTGGGTGAGCTTCATTGATTTCCAATGGCTTATAAACTGTATGACAGATGACAGTGACACAGAGTGCTTTCTATGTGTCCTTAAATAAAAAGAGTATTTGACACCATGCAACATTTCTCTTGAGGTTTAGCTTTGTAGTAGCTTCCTCTTTATAAGTATTTTCTTTAATTTGGAAGCAACGACGACTTTACTAAATTGCTTTTTTTCAATTATGGCAAAGACCACTAATTGTCTTCCATTGTTCATTCTTTCTTTCCTCCTTTTACTAATAGAAATCCCCCATAGAGCATTGTTGTTGTTGTTAGGTGCTGTCAAGTCATGTCCGACCCATAGCGACCCTCACAGGGTTTTCAGTGGCAGATTGTTTCGGGATTTCCTTGGGAGTAGGTTGCCACGTCCTTCTCCCATTTTTATGGTGCTGGGAATCGAACTTGGGACCTCAGAGACTGCAGAGCAGCGCTCTACCAACTGAGCTAAATCCCAGCCCCCATAGAGCATTAGAGACAAAAATACCCTTCGTTAGAGCTACATAGGATGATATGATTGCCTTACCATTGGAATATTAACAACAAAAAAAAGACATGTGCAGCAACATGTATATGACTTCCCTAAAAGTAAACACTTGTCTCACACTTTCTCTTTCTTCCACTTTTGGGGCCAAGTTGCAGACGTGGTACTGGTGAACCCATGCTGAACATGCAGACAAGGACCCTCTTGGGGGATGGATGATGTGGAAGAGCATCACTTGCTCCTTGGATCTTCCACTTATCTTTGGATTACTGTTTGAGGAAAAAAAACCTATTTCGCTTGAACCATTGTTTTGGGGGGATCCCTTTATTACAGCAGCATAGACGAAACCTTAACTAGTACATCAGGACTCATTATAGGAACATATGGCAATTAACAATTTTGTGCAAATTTTCTGAGATATTCTCCTGTAATCCTTAGTTCACAATCTAAATAAACAAGTGACCAAACAAAATATTTTATTGAAAATCAAGTTTTGAAATTTGATTTTATGTAATTAAATGTATAGATAAAAAGAAATGAGTACATATTTTAATATCATATATGTTTTTATTAATATTATATAGGATAGCTTGCTTCTTCATGTGTTTTTCTTTCTCTCTATTTTTTATGGGTATATTTCATATTTGTTGTTCACACACCAGATTGTATACAAGATAATACAAAGAAGAGAATGCTCATGATTTTATCCTCTTCTTTTTTAATAGTTTGAACTTGTATTAGTTTCTTTTGTGTCGCTGAGGCCAAAACACCTGACAGAAACAACTTAAGGGAGGAAAGATTTATTTTTGCCCCATGGTTACAGATGGTTTTAGTCCACAGTGGTGGGGAAGACATCTCTGAGTAGATGGGAGTGGGTGGTGGAGGAGAACTATTCATCATGACCAACCAGGAAGCAATAAATGCGAGCAGAACCAGAGATGGCACATCACCTTCAAAGACCCACCTCCAGCGACCTACTTCTGCCAACCAGGCCCCATCTCCCAAAGGTTCCACAGTCTCCCAAAATAGCACCACTATCTGAGGACATTTCAGATTCAAACCATAACAGATCTCAGTTGCATGTGAATGGCCAAAGTCAAGCTGTGTGTATCCTAATTTAGTAAAGAATATTTATTTACACAGAGTTGATTTACATTTAAGCACATTAATTTAGCAAGAGTAACCAAAGTATATGTAATGTAGCAGAGGAGGAGAAATAAAATCCCTGGGAACCAATCATTTGAATGTCATTATTCATCCTATAAACCACTGTTGGACTTACTATGCTCTAAGAGCTTCCCCTAGCTTTTCCCTAAAACATGAAATTGGCGTAGAAAAGGATAAAAATGCAACCAACAAAAATTAGGAGTAACAACTATTGATAGCATTTGAAGGAATTTCCTATTATTGTTAGACCCACACATTCAGAAACAGGGAAAATCTGTCTGTTTGGAATTAAATATAAGTCACCCCACTTCTGCCCCAACTAACCACTCCCTAGTAACAAACAGAATTCCTCTCCGTAGACACTGCCAGGTGTACCAAGCGTCTCTTCCCCATATTATATCTATGCCAAAAGGAAAATCTGCAGTGTTGGCATCCAGGCAAAGCCAGCACCCAGGCTTTGTATGGAGAAAGACATTTTACCATGTAGACAGAGAGTAGAATCAAGAATGCTATGCATTTGTGGATGGTGAGATTGTACCTAATATACTCTTCTGTCACCTATTGCAGCTCTATGAAGCTGAAATGAAGATTCCACCCTTTTGTCCCTACTACTGGCAGCATCATTGTTTCTCTGACACTGAATACAGGGAATATAAGAAAATTATAATGTCCGAAAAACTTTGCTATTCCTGTCTGCCTCCCCACCCCCATAAAACACTTTATTTGCAGGGAAAATACCACCTTGGATGCAGTATGTCACTTCCTGGATATCTGTCCTCAGTTTCATAGGGATTGTAATCATTTGTTTGATGTAGTGAAAGAGGGTAAGAAAAAAATTGAGCTGATAGATAAGAAGACAACTAGGGAGCAAGAGCACTATGGTTGTACCCAAAAGCTGCTATTATAAAGCAGGTAATACCCTCCAAGAATTAGATAAAAAATGACTTAAGATAAAAATGGAGAGAAAATGTAACATGTAAAGAAGACGACAAAGATTTGATGTAAAAATTAAGGATATTTCTGATGAAGGAACAAGAACAACTGAAACAGAAGCAACAACTAAAACGTAAACCTAAATTTTTTTTCCTTAAACTGAAAAAGAACTCAACTTACAAATCTGAGAACTTATTGTGTTCTAACTTTTAAAAAATCAAGGAAAAGAGACTGACTTTTAAACATATCCTAGCAATAAATTTTGAATCATGAGGATAGAAAGAAAAAGCCAATTTATGTATCCAGACAGAAAATAACAATTTTAAGCATGACTTTTTCTATTGTGTAAGGTTGGATCCTTCAAAAATCTGACTCCAAAGGGGACTCAACATGAAAATAATTTACTTGGGGAAATGACTGTGAAGGAAAAAGGACAGAGGGACACCAAGGCCTGGGAGAACCTTTACACTGTCATGCATCTCTGACCTCTGTATAGACACAGGGGAGAGAAAAGGGCAGGGTAGGAAGTCTCAGACTCCAGCAAAGTTTTCAGAAAGTCCCTTGTAGTTTTTCACCCAGAGCTGCCTTTTAGGTAAATTCCTCAAGCCCCTCAAGTATCTTGCAGGATCATCATTAGCATCCCTGCTATACTCTGTCATTCAGGAGCATACAGGAAGCATGGTCTTGGGGTGAACAGTGGCTATTTAGAGCAGCTGCTGGGTGTCAGCTGCATTGTCTGTAATAGGAGATCTGAATGAATGATACATTTCCATGGCTACTACATGAAGTCAGCCAAAACACTGGACCTGAGAGCCCCATAGGATAAGTACTGACACACTCTTAGAAGTTTATTAGGCATATAGTAGTTGCATAATGGAAAAAGCCAGTGCTGTATTACTCTGTACCCCACCATCATTTACCAATAAAAGGAGGGAAAAATGTTTATTAGGCACATGGAAGTAAGATTTAGTAAAGGACAGTAAAAGCTACCCTAACCAGGCTTTGGAAGAGAAGGCTAGCATTTCACATTCCAAAAGAAAATATTTAAAAGGAAATTCTCCTCTTCCTGAGCACTGATATTCTCTTTTCAGTTGTCTCTACTCTACTTTAACATTAGACAAGGTGTTTGCAGTACATGTATCCAGTAAGAACTCCTATGTAGACTATATATGCATATATATATACACACAAATCAATACATATATATATTGTGTGTATATATATATATATATATATATATATACACACAAATCAATACAACACATATCTTGTAGAAAAATATGTAATTTTGTAACATATCTTGTAGAAAAATATGTAACCTTTGAATAAGCACTTTACAAGTGAAGAAATACCAAAATCTAATGATCATTCAAAAAAATGGTTGGCCTCATTGTAAATCAAGGAAATAGAAATTAAAAGTAGAATGAGATAACATATATACACACACAGCTAAAATTTATTTATTTATCTAATTTTTTTCTGAGTAATCTTATTAGTAATTTTTAAATATACAACCTAATGGGTTTCACTATGACATTTCCATATATGCAAAGCATTATACATTGCTCATGTTCACATTGCTATTACTCTTTCATGACCCCTTGCCCTCCATTCTTCTTGACCCCTCCCCCTTCCCTTTACTCCATTACTTTTCCCTACATAGGCTCATTCTACTTTCATGACTTAAATATTTTAATTTTGAATATATATTGAAATCTAACCTCCACATATAAGAGAAAACAAGCAATGTCTGTCTTTCTGGGTCTGGCTTATTTCACTAAAAATGATGTTCTCTAGCTCCATCCTTCATACAGCAAATGCCATAATTTTATCCTACTTTATGGGTGAATAAAACTCCCTGGTGCAAATATACCATAATTTTCTTCTTATTGCTAATTACTTCAAATGTAGGTGTACTAAACTCATCAATCAAAAGGAAAATACTGGCAGAATAGAGGTTTAAATAATAAAATTATATGTTGTCTACAAAAGACTCTGACTTAAGGGCACCACCACCACCACCACCACCACCACCAACAACAACAACAACAACAAGAAAAGACTTATTTTAGATCCAAAGACACAGGTTGAACTTGAAAGTAAGGGAAAAGATGTTTCATGCACCTCAGACCATAAGAGGCCTAAAATGGCTATTCTAATATCAAACAAAACACATCTTTAATTAAAGAAAATTACAAGAGACAAGGATATCATGTATTAATAAAAGGTTAAATGTAGCAACAAGATATAATAATTATATCTATGTATCATATTCTCAAAATACACAAGCATAAATGAACAAAATTGAAAGGAGAAAAAGACAATTCTATAATAATATTTAAAGACTTCAATACCCTCACTTTCAATAATGGACAGATCAATGAAATATAGTAAGTGAAGAAATAGAAGAATTCAGCAACACATTAAAGCTCTAAGACATATATATATATATGCATACAATACTGCACCTAAGAAAAGCAAAATATATATTCTTTGCAACTGTATATGAGACTTCCCTATGGATAGTCCATTTATCAGGCCATGAAAAAGTCTCAATAGATTTAAAAAAATAAATATCATACAAAGCATCTTCTCTAATTTTAACCAGAGTTTTAGAGCAAAGCCCCAGCTCCAGGAGTCACCAAGGCTAGGCTCAGCTGTCCATCCAAATATACCAATTAAAGAGATGAGTAATAGTGAAAAGCAGAGAAAGGGAATTTGATCAATATGTACATTGGGAAGAGGAATGGATAAAGGGCTCTGGTGACCTCAAGTCCATCTTTGGATGCTAACATGAGCTTTAGGTTTAAATAGAGGAAGAATTAGAACAGGGGGAAAGAGGTCACCATGTGGTCTGGTTTACCATTATCTCAATTATGGTTCTGTAAAGTGGTCAGAAGAAGTTGCTATCACTGACTTCTTTGAGGAGAGCAATCTGGTTTGCATAAGATGACTACTCCTGTGCCTGAATGCAGTCTTACCATCATAGATGGCTGCTGTCAATTGTGGGAGAGCGATTTGTCCTGCGAGGCTCAGTGTTGCTTGTCCCTTGTTTCAGTCCCTTGTCATAGAGATATTATCAATCAGTCCTGCTATTCCTGACATCCAAGGCTACTATAGGACAGGGAGGCCCAAGAGGAAAGGTTAAAAGGCAAAAATTGAGCCAGCAAGGAAGAAAATGGAGTTGATTAGGCCAGTTACCTGTGTCCTTCTTCACTTTTAGTTACCTTGTGGGCCCAAGTGAAAAGTCAATGCTGTTTATCTAAAGCAGTTTCTAAGCACCTGTTGTATAATAATAGTCATATGAAGTCAGAAATCAATAACAGAAGAAAAAGTAGTAAGTTCATAAATATGGGGAAACTAACCAATCCATTCTTAAGCAACAATTGGGCCAAGAAAGAACTCACAAGAGAAATTAGAAAATTCTTAGAGTTGAATGAAAACCAAAATATAATATGCCTACCAAAATTTATGTGATGCAGCAAAAGCAAGGCTCAAGGAAAATTTATAGATGTAATGTCTATATCAAAAAGAAGAAAAATCTCAATTGGCTAGCATAACTTTACATCTCAATTCTTAAGAATTATGGTTGTTTTTGTTGTTGTTTTTAGGTGCTGTCAATTCAGGTCCTTAATTAGTAAAAGAAAATGAAAATAAACTCAAAGCTAGCAGAAAGAAGGAAATAATAAAGTTGGATGTAAATAGACAAAATAGGGAATAGGAAAACAATAGGAAAAGAATCAAAGAAACTAAAAGTTGATTCTTGGAAAAGATCAACAAAATTAACAACTCTTTAGCTAGACTGACAATAAAAGAGAGAATATGCAAATAACAAAAATCATGAAGGAAAGCTGGTTCATTACTATTAACCTTACAGAAATAAAGTATCAGAATACAAAAACAAATGCCAAAAAGTGGGAAAATTCCTTGAAATATGCAAAGTACATAAACTGAAGAAGAAATAGAAAATGAAAATCTCAATGGACCTGTAATAAACAGATTGAATCACTAATCAAAATCTTCCCCAGAATGAAAAACCTGGACCAGATTGCTTCACCAGTGAATTCTACTGAGTATTTAACAATTAAAAAAATTTTTTTTCATCTTCCAAAAACTTAAAAAGAGGTAACATTTTACAATTAATTAATTAACTAATTAATTAATTAATTATTTTATTTTTTGTGGTACTGGGGGTTGAACCCAGGGCCTCACACTTGCATGCTTTGCAAGTGATGGACCACTGAGCTGCACCCCAACCCATTTTTTTTTTACTTTTTTTTTTTTTGAGACAGGGTCTTGCTAAGTTACACAGACTGACTCTGGTCTTGAACTTGCGATCCTCCTGCCTCCAACTCCCGAGCTGCTAGGATTACAGGTGTGCACCACCACACCTGGCACATTTTACATTTTATTTTATGAGGCCAGCATTACTTTGATAACAAAGTCAGAGACATCACAAGAAAATTACAGATAGATAGCTTTATGAATGTTGTTGTTAGGTGTTGTTGAGTCAGGTCCAACTCATAGCAACCCTATGTACAACAACAGAACAAAACACTCCCTGACACTGTGCCATGCTTGGCACTATGTCAGTGCTTCTCTGCAATTCATAGGGTTTTCAATGGCAGACTGTTTGGGGGGATTGTTTCAATAGTCGGTTGCCAGGTCCTTCTCCTGTTTTTTTGCGGTGCTGAAGACTGAACTCAGGGTCTCATCACAGAACAGCACCGTACCAACTGAACTAAAATCCAGCCCAGCTTTATGAATTGTTGCTCTTAGGTGCCTTTGAGTTGGGTCTAATGCATAGCAAGCCTCACATGGTTTTCAATGGCTGACTGTTTCAGGATTGCTTCAGGAGTGGATTGTCACATCCTTCTCCCATAAGAAAGTTAGTAGTGCTAACAAATTCAGCAAAGTTATAGGATACAAGATTGACCCCCCAAAAACCAGTCATGTTTCTCTACAATAGCAATGAACAATCTAAAAAGGAAATTAGCCAAGCAATTCTAATTACAGTGGAACCCTAGAGAATTAAATACTTGAGAAAAAGTCTAATCAAGGTTGTGAATGTTTTTCACGGTAGAAACTAAAAAATATTGGTGAAAGAAATTAAGGAAGGTCTCAGTAAACAGAAAGAAATCCCGTGTTAATGAATAGGAGGATTTAACATTAGGTGCTGTTTGTTTACAATATACCTCATTTCTTCCATTATTGCTTTGTTTTCTATTTAATTGATTTTTATATAACATATTTTGATTTCTTTCTCATTTCTTTATGTGTATATTCAATTGACATATTCTTTGTGGTAATCATAGAGATGTCTATAGCCATAGCACCCTGGCATCCAATCCTGCCAATCTGGGAAGATAAGCAGGGTCAGCCTGGTTAGTCCTTGGATGGGAGACCACCTGGGATGTAACAGGTGCTGCAGGCTAGGGAGAAGGACCTGGAAGCCCACTCCTGAAGCAATCCACCCTTGAAAACCTTATGAATAGCAGAGAAGCACTGACAATAATGCCTGTCATGGTACAGTGTACAGGAGAGTTTTATTCTGTTGTACATAGTGTTGCTATGAGTCGGATTCAACTCGATGGCACCCAACAACAACCACAGAGATTATACTTAACATTTTAAAGTTATAACATTCTAACTTGAATTTATACCAACTTAACTTCAAAGCCTATAGTCTCTGGTCCTATATAGCTCTGTTCCTCCCTTCTATTAGGAATGTCATACATTACATCTTTAAATATTGTGTGTCCAAAAATATATATAATAATATAATATGACATAATATAATAATATAATAATTTCTTTTTCTGCATTTGTCTTTTAGATCATATAGAAAATAAAAAAATACAGTTGCAAATCAAAGCTATACTAATACTAGCTTTTATTGTTGCTCACCTATTTATCTTTCCTAGAGATCTTTACATCTTCGTATATTTTTCAGTTACTGTCTAGTGCCTTTTCATTTTAATATAAATGGTTCCCTTTAGCATTGCTTGCAGGACAGGTGTACTGGTAACAAATTCTCTCAGCTTTTCTTTTTGACATTTAGTGAATGTCTTCATTTTTTATCTCATTTTTGAAGGATAGTTTTGCTAGATACAAAATTCTCAGTTGACAGGATTTTTCTTCTAGCCCTTAGAATTTATTAACCCACTGCCTTTTAGCCTACAAAGTTTTTTTTTCAGTATTGGGTAGTGGAAAGCAGGGCTTTGCACATGCTAGGAAAGTGTCGCATCACTGAGCTGCACCCTCAACCTTCTTTTTAAAAGTATTTTTAGACAAGGTCTTGCTAAGTTGTTCAGGCTGCGTCTAGCCTCAAACTCTCCCTCCTCCCACCTTGGCCTCCCAAATTACTGGGATTACAGGCATGTGCCATGGCACCCAGCAGAGTTTCTGATGAGAAATCACCTGATAGTCATTAGAGATTGTGTGTTATGAGTCACTTTTTTCTTGCTGCTTTCAACTTTCTCTTTTTGTATTTGTCAATCCACAGTTTGATCATAAAATGTGTTGGTGTGGGTCTTTTTTCATTTGTCTCACTTGGAGTTTGTTGAGCTGCTTAGATGTGTAGATTTATATATTGCACCAAATTTGGGGAATTTGAGTCCATTGTTTCTCCAAGTAATCTCTCCGTCCCTTTTTCTGTTTCTTACCACAATGTGTATGTTGGTCTGCTTGATGGTGTCTTAAATGGCTCTGTTCATTTTTCCTCATTTTTAAAAATTTCTGTTCTTCTGTGTTATCTGTATTATCTCAACTGATCTTTGCTTAATTTTATTTATTCTTTCTTCTTCATGATAAAACATACTATTGAACTCATTTAGTGAATTTTTCATTATTGTGTTTTCAATTCTATAATTTCTATTGTTTTTTTCTAAATTGTATCTACTTGTTGATAATTCCGAGATATCATTCTCATCCTTTGTTTTAATTCTTTAGAGATGGTTTCTTTAATTGTTTTAGCATATTTTAAGTTGATAATTTAAAATCTTTATCCAGTCTTTGCCCAATGTATGAAATTCCTTATGGACATTTTCTATTCGTTGCTTTTTTTCTTGTGTATGGGTATGCCTTCTTGTTCCTTTGAATGTCTCATAATTTATTTGATGGAAACATTACATTTTAAATAATGTGACAACTCTGAAAATCAGATTCTCTTCCCTTTCCAGGGTTGATTGTTGCTGATTTTTGTCTTTTTTTCTTAGTGACTTTTACAATTAAATTCAGTAAATTCTGTATTCATTATTGTAGTGGCCACTGATGTGTTTGTTCAGTTAGCTTAGCAGTCAACTAATAGTTAGACAATGATTTCCTTAAATTTTTAGAACTCATAAGCCTCCTACTCTGTAAGAAAGGGCCGTGTGTGTGTGTGTGTGTGTGTGTGTGTGTGTGTATGTGTGTGTGTGTGTATATACATGTGTGTTGAGGCATCCTTTGAAAACTCAACCAGGCAGTTGGCAACTGTGTAGTAGACTACCTCAAGTTTAAGAAATGCATCAAAATTAGCTACAAGTGAGAACTTGGGTCCTCCTTAGGTCTTCTCTGAGCATATATCATTGCTTTGCATGTGAGTGTCCTTCTAGATTTTCAGAAATATGTTGGGGCTTTACAAAGTCTCCTGTGGATATTTTGTTCTTCAGATTTTCCTTTTAAGCATTTGGTTGAACTTATTATCTGCCCCAACTATTTGCCCACCTCTGGCAGTTGCAATGTTAAACAATTGCCTCTCGCTGTTTTCAACCAATGCCCCTAGGTAAAACTGTTCACACTGGGTGAACTATGAATCAGGTCAAATAAAGACTATCTTGCAAATGAGTCTTTCAGGGAATTACCAGATAGTTCAAGTTATGACATTTCTTTGAGAATGAGGCTTTAAAGAGGCTCCAGCACGTTTCTGTTCCTTCCAGTGGTTGCCAGGCTGTTATTTTTCACGATGCTGATAGGCTATTGATTTTTAAGGCTACTGTGGATCTGGAAAGAGATAGGGTAAATTAAAATGCTACATAGCTCACTGTTTTTTTCCCCTGAGATTTGTCTGGTTTTCTTGAATAAACTATTCCTCAGATTACTGCAACTCTTTAATTTCCAGAGTTCTGAAATAGTTAATTCTGGCTATTTTTCCAATGTTCACATTAATTTTATAGAAGAAATGATTTTCAGTAGCCTATACTATGTCTTAGTTCTAGATATATGTTTTTTGACTCTTGACCAACTTATGATATGGTGATTAAGTTCTGAAAATCTCTCTGGAGACCTCTAGGGTTGATTGCTCTACTGGTGTTTTGCAACTGGACTTACAGGTTTTACAAACTTGGCTTCATTATTTAAAAGGCCTAAGAGATTCTCTGTTGAGCTCTCTGTATGGAAGATTCCTCTCACACACCTTAGTGGTTCAAGCTGGTGACACAGAATGGCCCATTTGTACAAATAAGGGTCGTTGATGAGGTGTGATTCAAAAATATGCTGCATTCTCACTCATATGAGAGAGCTGACTCAAAATTACAAGAAGGAAAAATCCTACTCAAAGGTCAGATCACATTAAAAGGGGGGGAGGGAAGATAAGAATGAGGTCAATACAAATGGACTAAAAATCACATGTAATTGTTCTAACAAGATAGAAACAAAGACCACTACAAGAAAAGTTTCTATCTTAAACAGAAAGGGAA
>VMDO01019849.1:0-38780 GCA_007922755.1 Pedetes capensis
CACTGTATTTTTTCCATTATAATATATAATATATAATTATTGCCTTAAAGTTAAATCATTTAAATTAATATTATCCACCTCAGTAATTACAAAAGATATTTTTCAGTGTACACTAAATATTTCCCTTTTGTACAAAAATTAAAACAAATTATGAATCCTCAATTTTCCCTGAAGTGTAATATTGTAGAAAACTAAATAATTCCATAAGATTCAACAGAAGCATCTGAAAGTAAGAGGTCTCTTGGTGAACAGACAGATAATCTTTGAAATTGCTGGGTTAAACAGAAATGAATGAAATTGAATATACTTCTTCATTTTGGGACCTCCAGTAGCTGTATTTGTTAAATTACCTTGTGTGTTCCAAATGGGTAATGTTGAAACATATATTCTCTGGTTTTTAAGTTATACATCTTGTTTCTACATTATTTTAAGAGCATATTAAATAAAACTGTTTATATGTTTTGAACAATGCCCTTTGTTGTTGTTGTTGTTGTTGTTGTTGTTCTTGTGTGCCATTGAGTCGGTATCCGACTCATAGTGACCCTCATAGGGTTTTCAGTGGCTGACTGTTTCGGGATTGCCTTGGGAGTGGATTGCCAGGCCCTTCTCCCATTTTTGTGGTGCTGGGAATTGAACTCAGGACCTCAGAGACTGCAGCGCAGCACTCTACCAACTGAGCTAAATCCCAGCCCAATGCCCTTTGGCAGAATATATTTTCCAAAGATGTTATTATATATTAACAATTATATATCATATAATATGTTGTTGTTAGGTACTGTTGAGTCATGTCTGACTCATAGCAACCCTCAGAGGGATTTCAATGGCTGACTGTTTCTGGATGGACTCAGGAGTGAATTGCCACATCCTTCTCCCATCCCAGTTTATCAGTGCTGGAAATTAAGCTAGGGACCTCAGAGACTGCAGAGCAGTGCTCGACCAACCCAGTTAAATCCCAGCTCATCATATATGATAATTATACATTATTCTGATAATAAGATCTTGATATTCTGACCAATGAGTTCGAATTCATGTCTTCCAACTTAGCATTTGGTCAGAGTTTGTGACTACTTCAACCAATAAAGAAGGGCATAACTGATGCGTTATGACTTCTGCAGCTAGAATACAGCAACAGTCAGGTTCTGTAAACATTTGTCCTAAGAGAAGCCAGCTACTATGTGAGCAACACCGCTTACTCTAGGCTTCCATGCTGTGAAGAAGCCCAAACTAGTGCATGTGGAGAGACCATAGGGCAACCATTGAAGCTATAAGAGAAGAGATTCATGACTGTACACAAATGCTCTTACCTTCTGCTGTTTCATACTCAGCCACTATCTGATTTTAACCACATGGAAAGTGTTGAGCCAGCATTGCCCATCTGTGCTCCTTCCAAGGTTCTAACTTCCAAAAGTCATGAATTGATAATAAGTATTTTTCTTTTAATCCCCTAAGTTTGGAGTTGATTTGTTATACAAAAATTGCTCACAGATGAATAATTCAATATCTAGATATTTGACAGTGATTTGTAATATATATATCAAGTAGTACTTAGAAGGATCTTGTCAAAAATACAGAAACACAAATGTCATGGAAGAAGCTATGGATCCAGGCATAAAATAAAGAAAGTAAAAAATGATAGAACATGGGATCTAGCTAGAAAACAGTGAATAAATTGACTACATTTTTAAAATGCGAGGCAAATAGGCAATGTACCTAATAAAGTTATTGATTTAGACAAATTTTCAGCTGAAAACAAATGGAAGAAAACTTTGAAAAGTTCTCAAAAGACATGAAAAAATTCTTAGGAGTGACACTTTATGAATGAACAATAAAAGCAGCAAAAGAAACTAGGATGAAAAAGACTCTGATGAAGTTTCTAGGCTTAAAAATACCATCAGGGGATTTGAAATATATCTTAAATCATGCAGTGCCAAATCCATCACTTAATCCAAGAAAAGAGAAAAATGTATGTGTATTAGAAAATCAGAAAATTATGAAAATATTTCAAAATTTTATGAACAACCTTGTCAAACTTTCAAAGGGAAAATATTTTTGATGAAGCCAGTTTAAGAATAGTGAAGTTCAACTTGAAATGCACAAAAGTTTTCAAAGAAAAGTAGAAAGATAAACTGAAATTAATGAATCTTCTATAGTAGCTGATAGCAGCAAGGAAATTATGGGAGAAAAAAGAGCTGAAACTGTCATAGGTAGTTAAAATGTTCACATAGAGGATTTATGAGATGGTTGAAAATTTACATAAAACAGGAATCTCCTGTAATACTCAGAATGAAATGAGAGTCTATGTCTATTTCAACCTGCTGATGCTGAAGATAGAGTTTTTTCTGAAGAAAAAATAATGTAAGTTTTCAGCCCAAGACACATACTAAGAAATCCAAATCAAAAGATTTTAATGTTTAACAGGTAGGAACTGGGAAACCAACCTTCAAAGTCACATTAATCAAATGCTTCCAAAAATAATGGACCTCAAGGGCAGAAAATATCTTTACTTTGTTCCTCAAATTAAAAGTCAGAATCTTCACTAATAATTAAAAATGCACTAGTCTATGTTTTTCTTCTCATAATGAAATAAATATGTATCTGAAGATGAGCTGCACCTATGCCTTAGAAAACCAGCCAAGACACCCAGCAAATCAATTACCTTTGGTTCATGAGGCAATTGCATTTATAAAAGCAGAAGATTTTCACTTTAAGGGCTGGATAAGAATATAATGAATAATTCAGGCCCTTGTCATAAAAGCATATAAATGTAGAAATTCCTGACAAAATTTAAAACTCCTTTGTAACAAACACTGTCAAAAATTAGATATAGAAGGACCTTATAACTTACTTCTACACAATCAAGGCTATTTATACTAAGCCCACAGCTAACATACTCAATGGTGAAAAGATGAAAACTTTCTCTCTAAGTTTCAGAAAAAGGCAAAGATGCCCTCTTTCACTTTTCCTGTTCCATTTTAGTACTGGAAAACCAATTAGTCAAAAATAAATAAATAAAAACATTCAAATAGATAAGAAAAATATAAAACTATCTCTTCCTACATGAGA
This sequence comes from Pedetes capensis, assembly GCA_007922755.1. Classification (NCBI taxonomy): domain Eukaryota; kingdom Metazoa; phylum Chordata; class Mammalia; order Rodentia; family Pedetidae; genus Pedetes; species Pedetes capensis. The sequence goes on from VMDO01019849.1 coordinate 3,064, forward strand.
TATGATCTTAAATGTATAAAACTGAAGAGATTCCACATAGAAATTTTTTAAAAGTTGTTAGAACTGATAGAAAATTCAATATCACCACAGGACACGAAATCAACATAGGAAAATCAATGCATTTCTATGTGCTGAAAATCTATCCAAAAATGAAATTAAGAAAATTATTTCATTTATAATAGTATCAAATATAATAAAATGCTTAGTAATATACTTAACAAAAATATGAAATACTTATAAACTAAAAATTGCAAATCATTGATGGAGGAATTCTTCAGAGTAAATAGAAGGATAATGCATGTTCATAGGTTGAAATAATTACTATTGTTAAAATATTTTTGTTAAAGTTTTCATATTTTCCAAAGTGAACTATGAATCCTGTACAATGCCTATCAAGTCCCAATGGAACTTTTTACATAAATAGAAAGAAAAACTAAAATTTATTTGGAACCACCAGTCATCTTTTGTGCAAGAAAAACAAAGCTGAAGGATCCTATTCCATGATTTCAAAACATCCTACAAAGCTGTTAACTAATCTATGCACAGGAATACAAATGCTGCTTGATCATATTTATATGTACAATCTTAATCAAAATACATGAGATGGAGACTAGAATGGTGGTTTCCAGGGAAAGGAGGATGAGGAGATGTTTGTTGCATGCTTTGAATTTTCAGTTATACAAGGAATATTAATTCTTGAGATCTATTTTTACAATGTAAGTCCTATGAGTAATAATACCTTATAGCAGAGGTCCCTAAACCTTGGTCCATGGACCAGAACTGATAAGAGGGTTGGGTGAGAGAAGCTTCATTTGTACTTATACAATAATTGGAAAGCTCCTAAATCATCCTGAACTACTCTCCCCCAAGAGTATGTGGAAAAATTGTCTCCCACAAAACCAGTTTCTGCTGCGAAAAAGTTGGGGAATGCTGCTGTATAGTTGTTGGTTGTGTTAGGAGCTCTCAAGTCAGGCCCAACTCATTTGTTGTTGTTGTTGTTAGGTGCCATCAAGCCCAACTCATAGCCACCCTATGTACAGCAGGTCAAAACACTTCCTGATTCTGTGCCAGGTACATGATCTTATTTATGTTTAAGCCCATTGTTGCACACACTGTCAATCTATCTGGTGGATTTGTATCGATCTGCCACTCTCCCAAACAGGATGTCTTTCTCCAGGGATTGATCTCTCCTGACTACATGTTTGAAATATGTAAGACAGAGTCTGGCCATTCTTGCTTACAAGGAGCACTCTGGTTGTACTCCTTTTAGGACAGATCTGTTGTTCTTTTGGCAATCCATGGTATATTCAATAGTTGTCTCCAGCACCACAATTCAAAAGCATCAATTATTTTCCTATATCTCTTGTTCAATGTCCAGCTTTCATAATCATATGATGCAACTGAAAATACCACAGCATGAGTCAGATGCACCTTGGTCTTCAATGTGACATCTTTAGTTTTCAATACTCTGTCAGTTTGCCACACTGTGAGGGTTTTTGTGTTGCAATGAGGCTGAAAGCTATGCCACTAGTATCTCAGATACTAACAGGGTTACTCATGGTGGACAAGTTTCAGCTGAGCTTCCAGACAAAGACAGACTAGGGAGTAGGCACAGGCAAACCACTCCCAAAACAACTGGCCATTGAAAGCTCTATGGTCCAACTCATAGTGACACTATATGTACAAGTGAATGAAACAATCTCTGACACTGTGCCATGCCTGGCACTATTGTCAGTGCTTTTCTGCTTTACTTAAATTTGGTTAAGAGATTAAACCTTGTTTTTAAACAACTATCAATAAGGTTTAATTATTTTTTCCAAACATTCATGTAATGTATGTTGATCATATTCAACCCCTCTATTTCTCTTTAGTATTCCCTCTCCCCTTTTCTCCTTCCTTTTCCACATTTCTATCCCTAGTATCTCCCACATGTCTGTCAGTTTGCCATGTTGCGGGGCCTTACATCTTGTTATGAGGCTGAAAGCTATGCTACTGGTATTACAGATACCAGCAGGGTAACTCATGATGCATAGGTTTCAGTTGAGCTTCCAGACTAAGATAGACTAGGGAGTAAGAACCCACGGCACACTCTTGAAACAATTAGCCATTGGAAACTCTATATATAGCAGAGAAACACTATCAGATACAATGCTGGAAAACGAGGACTCCAGGTTGGGAAGGTACTCAAAAGACTACTGGTGAAGAGTTGCCTTCTCAAGGTAGAGTCTACCTTAATGACATAAATGAAGTAAATCACCAGGAAACTCCATTTGCTGATATGGCATTACTCAAAATGAGGAGAAACAACTGTAAACATCCATTAATAATTGAAACATGGAATGTAGAAATGTATGTAGGAAATCTAGGGAAGTTAGAAATCATTAAAAGAGAAATGGAGCACATAAATACTGTCATTCTAGGCATCAGTGAGCTAAAATGGGCTGCTATAGGCCATTTTGAATCAGATAAGCATATGATCTACTATGCTGGGAATAATAAATTAAGAGAAATGAGGTTGTATTCATCATCAGAAAAGGCAGCTCAAGGTCTGTCCTCAATTACAATGCTTTCAGTGATAAAATTATATCCATATGCCTACAAGGAAGGCCAGTTAATATGATTAATATTCAAATTTACACAACCAGCACTATGGCCACAAAGGAAGATAGGGAAGAGTTTTACCAGTTTCTGTAATCTAAAATATATTAAACATGTAATTCAGATGTACTGATAATAACTGGTGATTGGAATACAAAAGTTGGAAATAAAGAAGGTGGCTCAGTAGACAGAAAATATGGCCGTGGTGACAGAAACAATGCTGGATATTGCCTGATAGACTTTTGTCAGACCAATGACCTTTTAATTGCAAAGACATTTTTGAACCAACATAAACATGGACCTCACCAGATGGAACATATAGGAACAAAATTGACCATATTTGTGAAAAGAGACAATGGAAAAGCTCAATATGAATTGTCAGAATAAGACTAGGTGCTAATTGTGGATCAGACCATGAACTGCTTATATGGATGTTCAAACTGAAACTGAAGAAAATTAGAAAAAAGTGTATAAGAGCCAAGGTATTACCTTGAGTATATCTCACCTGAATTCAGAGACTACCTCAAGAACAGGTTTGATGTGTTACACATGAATAATAGAAGATTAGATGAGTTGTGTGATATCAAAGACAACATTCATGAGGAAAATAAAAGGTTATTAAAAAGAGGAAAAAAGTGAAGATCAAATTATATGTCAAAATGTACTCTAAAATTTGCCTTTCATTCTCTACTAGCTCAAGTAAAAGGAAGATATGATGAAGTTAAGGAACTAAACAGAAGATTTCAAAGGGCAGCTGGAGAAGACAAAATCAAATATTGTAATGACATGTGCAAAGTGCTGGAGACAAAAAACCAAAAGGGAATTACATGCTCTGTTTTTCTCAAGCTTAAGGGATTATAGAAAAAATTCAAGCCTTGAGTGGCAATAGTGAAAGATTCTACATGGAAAATACTAAACAATGCAGGAAACATCAAAGATGGAAGGATCACACAGAGTCATCATACCAAAAAGAATTGGCGGAAGACCAGTCATTTCAAGAGGTTGCATGTGATGAGGAACAAATGGTATTGAAGGATGAAATGGAAGCTGCTTTGAAGGAATTGGCAAAATACAAGGCTCCACGAATTGATGGAATACTAGTAGAGATGTTTCAACAGATGCAGCACTGGAGGTGCTAATGTATTTATGTTAAGAGCGTTGGAAAATAGGTCCCCGGCCAATTGACTAGAAGAGATCTACATTTGTGCCTATTCCCGAGAAAGAGGATACAACTGAATGTGGAAATTATCAAATGATATCATTAATATCACATGCAAGTAAAACACTACTAAAGATTTTTCAAAAGTAAAGGCAGCAGTATATAAAGGAACTGCTGGAAAACCAAGCCGGATTCAGAAGATGCAGGGAATCAAGGACATCATTGCTAATGTCAGATGGATTTTAGTTGAAAGCAGAGAATACAAAAAAGGTGTCTATGTTTTATTGAGTATAAAAAGACATTTGACTATGTAGATGTTAACAAATTATGGATAAAATTGCTAAGAATGGGAATGCCAAAGCACCTAATTATACTCATGAGGAATCTATACATGGACCAGGAGGCAGTTATTTGAACAGAACAAGGAAACATTGCTTGGTTTAAAGTTGAGAAAGGTGTGTGCCACCACTGTATACTTTCACCATACTTCTTCAATTTTTATCCTGAGCAAATAATTTGAGAAGCTGGACTCTATGAATAAGAATGCAGGATTGGAGGAAGACTCATTAACATTCTGCATTATTCAGATGGCACATCTCTGCTTGCAGAAAGCAAAGAAGATTTGAGGTATTTACTGATGAAGATCAAAGATCATAGCCTTAAGCCAGGTGCAGTGGTGCACACCTGTAATCCCAGTGGCTTGGGATGCCGAGGCAGGAGGATCGCAAATTTGAGACCAGAGGCAGTCTGTGTAATTTGGAGAAATCCTGTCTCAAAAAAGTAAAAAAAGAAAAATGGGAAGGGGGTGTGGCTCAGTGGTCCAGTACTTGCAGAGCATGCAAGCACGAGGCCCTGGGTTCAACCCCCAGTACTCAAAAAAAAAAAAAATCATAGCCTTTAGTATAGATTGCAACTAAACAGCAACAAAACAGAAATCCTTACAAATGGGTCAGTATGCAGCTTCAGGATAAACGGAGAAAAGATTGGCATTGTCCACAATTTTACTTTACTTGGCTGTATGATCAACATCTGGGGAATCAGCAGTCAAGAAATCAAAAATCATGTTCCATTAGGAAAAGCTGTGGCAAAAGGTCTCTTAAATGTATTGAAAAGTAAAGATGTCACATTGATGATGATGGTGCACCTGACCCATGCCAAGGTATTATCAGTCTCATGGTGGTGAAAGCTGGATATTGAAAAAAAGAGAAAAGGAAGTGTTGTGCTTGAATTATGGTGGTAGATTCTAATATTGAATATACCATGGACTGCCAAAAGAACCAATAGATCTGTCCTAGAAGACGTGCAACCAGAGTGCTCCTTGGAAGCAAGGATGACTAGACTGTGTCTTACATATTTTGGACTTGTTGTCAGGATGGGCCAATTCCTGGGGAAGGACATAATGTTTGGGAGAGTGGCTGGTCAATGAAATAAAGGAAAATACTCAACTAGATGGATTAACACAATGTCTGCAACAATGGGCTTAAACATAAATAAGATCATGTGCCTGGCACAGAATCAGGGTGCATGTTGTTGTTGTACATAGGGTCTCTATGAATTGGACCTGACTCTACAGCACCTAAAAACAACAACATCCCTAGTATTTCCCCTTTCCCTTTTTAGTTTCATGTCTTTTTTCTTTTCCCTTTTTTCTTTCCTAGCTTCTGTACATGAGCAAAAACATGCAGTACTTATCTTTGTGAACTGGCTTATTTCACTTTACATGATGATTTCCAGTTCCATCTATTTCCCTGCAAATAACATAATTTTATTCTTCATTATGGCTGAATGAAACTACACTGTGTTTTCTTTAGCTATTATCTGATGACAGACACTTAGGGTCATTCTCTATCTTTGCTATTGTGAATAGCCACAGATAAACATGGCGTGCAGGTATCTCTATAATAAGCTGTCTTTGATTATTTTATGTCTGTCACCAGAGTGGTATAGCTGGATCATATGACATTTTCATTTTTAATCTTTTGAGGAATATTCTACATTGTTTTCCATAGTGATTGGATTAATTTACATTCTCATCTACAGTGTACAAGTGTTCCTTTTCCCCTACATCCTCTTTTCTTTACCATTTTTTGTTTTTATGGTTTTCATGACAGCCATTCTGACCTGGGTGAAATGGAACCTCAGTGTAGTTTTGACTTGCATTTCTCTGATGGCTAAAGATATTGATCATTTTTCATGTATTTATTGGCCACTTGTATTTCATCATTTGAAAAGTATCTGTTCATTTCCACTGTTCATTTGCTTATTAGATTATTTGCTCTTTTGTTATTTAAATTGTTTGAGATTTTATACATCCTAGACACTAATCTCCTATCAGATGAATACTTGGCAAATGTTTTATTCCATTCTGCAGGCAGCCTCTTTACCGACTCTTTTTTTCTGTGCAGATGCTTTTTTTTACTGGAAATTTTTAATATACACCTTAATGTGATTCATTCTGACATGCTTTTCATTGTGACATTTCCATATATGCATTTTATTGTATATTATACATTAAGTTCCCCCTTACCCTCTTGTGTGTTTCCTCCCCCGTCCCACCCCTCAAAAAGACTTCTCTTCCATATGCTTATCTTTTTATGGTAATATTTTTCTATGTATCCTTGTGCAGAAGCTTTTTAATGTTAGGCAATCACATTTGCCAATTCTTGACATTCTATCCTAAGCTATTTGAGTCCTATTCAGAAAGTTATTGCATATTCCTAGATATCGAAGTTTCTCTTAAGTTTTCCTTTAGTAAGTTCAAACTTTCAGAACTTACATTAAGGTCCTTGATCCATTCTGAGTTGGTTTTTTTACAGGGAGAGAGACATGAGTCTAGTTTCAAACTTCTAGATGTGGAAGATATTTTCCCAGCCCCACTTGTTGAAGAGCTGTGTTTTATTGTATGAAAAAAGATTAAATCTTATGTGATGTGCTCTTACCACAGAGGAAAAATCAAAACAAATAAGACAAAAAAGAAAAACAAAAGTGGAAGGTGAAAACTATTGGAGGTGATGGATAAGATATGGCATTGATTGTGATGATGGGTATATACTCATCATGGGTATATACTCATCTCCACACACATCAAATTATCTATATACTAAAATTATGCATAGCTTTTTATATTCTATTTGTGCCTCTAGGAGGCATTTAAAATATAACCATAAGTTTAATTTCTAATATTTCATGGAGAAGAAATAATGCTTAATATTAGACCTACTCTCAACAGATTTTTAAAATGTACAATAAAGTATTCTTATTGATAGGGAAAATAAGGTACACCAGATCACTATAATTTGTTCACCTTGCACAGTTGAAATTTTGTATATGTAAATTTTGACATAGCTATTAATGAATTATCAGAAGATTTTAAAGAGGAATGGTAGGAAAAATCACCTTTAGCTCTTAGATTTGGAACCTACAGTCTTCCAGACCACAGCAAATCACTACCAATGATTAGCAACTCTCCCAATTCCCCTTCTCCCCAATACCTGGAAATGATAGTTCTATTCTTTGCTTGTATGAGTATGACTTTTTAAGACACTTCATATAGGAGGAATCATGTAGTATTTTTCCTTCTCATACCAGCTAAATGATATATACATTGATTTTTTAAATAATACTTTAGTTTACATGTCCGTAGTCTGTTTTGCTAGCTAATACTCTTTATAACATTTACTCTTGATACATTCCTCGCCCCCTTTTCTTACAAATAAAGCACTTAAAAACCATCTGTTTTCTGAATCATACTCAGTCACTGTGAAAGTCACCATATGAAACCTCAAAGACTGAAAAGGCAGATATAAAAATAAGAACCTTAATCACTTCATTTAAAACTTTAGGGGAAAGAGCATTGCAGGCCAGTGTGTGAATTACTTATTCCCTTTATAGAGATTTTCAACCAAATGATCGTTAAATGCTCTGTTAAACAGCTCCAGTTTACAACACATGTTTCTAGTTTGTTGGAACTCTGCATCCCCAGGTATGATGTGCTGAGACACATTGCCTCTTTATGACCAAGTTGTCAAATAAATTGGTCCCTATCTATTAAGACACCTAAGAGAATTTAAGTCTTAAAGCTTTACTCACTCATGTGCCGAATAACAATCATAAAAATGGCCCCAAAGCTTTAACATGTGATTTTGAAAATAATCTTCTTAGGTATGTGTTTTGCACAGCATTCTTATTAGTATTTTCCCATAAATAACCTTATGTTCTTCTGTTACACATTTCCATGTTAAAATAAACAAAGCAAGAGCATCAAAAGAACTTTTCATCCAAGAAAGGCTCATGATATTAAAATGGTAGACTGAGAAATCTAAGTAAACAAATAGTATAATAAAAGAGAAGACTAATGAAATGGGAAATAGTTAAAAGACTGGAAATTTTAGTGTGGTCAGAAAATAATTACATAAAAATAAATATACAAGCAATCAAAAAGAGGAGATTGTATCTGGGAGACCTGAAACACATGCTTGTTTAATATTATTATGAATAATCTCTGAATAGCCCTTTAAAAATATCAGTCTGTGTACTTTAAAGCATATATAAATTAATATTAAAATTTGTAGCTATTCATAGTGAGTTAGGCATAATGTCAAATATATTCCTAGGCTTCATTTTCTTTCTTACATACTAATGCTTAAAATAATCATTTCTTATTCATGGTTTTGGGTAATCTTTGGAGTTTTCCTCTTTTTGAAAGATTGTGCTCTTAGAATGGTATCTAATATCTTTAATATTCCAGTATTGAATATCGTCAACACATATTTCCTACAAAAAAGAGAAAAAAAGTCTTTCCCCTCTTTATCAGTCATCTTTTATTAAGTATGGCCTGGAAGGCCAGTTGAAAAGATTAATGATATAAGATATTTGGTCAACTGTCTATATTATTATTAAAGATAAGACTCATAAAAGCTTCACAAAGAATAAGTCAAAAGTATTCATAGTTCAGCATTCTGATTTTTACTTTATGCTTATTAGCATGAGGTATGAAAGTAATAGAACCTGAATATATTGAAACTAAATCTTGTAAAAGATGTTTTGATGTTTGAATATCCAAATGAGTGGGTTTTTTCATTGTCTAATTCCTATTATTCTGTGTCACTCTATGTACCTGTGATTGTCATGAAGAATAACAATTTACTATTGCCTTTTCATTAGAGTGCAGTTTTATTCACATCAAAAGGAGAACAGAGCTCTGTTTTTCTCAAGATTACAGGTAGGAATGAGACAAGATAATCTCTAACATGTAAATGCAGGAAATAATTCAACCATGCAAATAAGAAACAAAGATAAATAAAAGTTTTTATTCACATTGAAGAAAACTTAATTTCAAAGTTTAGATAAATAGTTGGTGCTTTATACTTAAAATGCTAATGGTAAGAAACAAAAACCTTAGAACACAAATATTTTTAAATTAAATATGGAATTATGTATACCTATGCATTTTTCCTGATGGCGAGGTATATAGAATTTATTCTATTCAGAGGTTTCCTAAAACCCAAAATTCAAAGCTTTCAGCAGTTCCAGTGAGTTAATACTTTCCAAATTCTCTTTAAATATTAACTTCAAAAGGAAAAATATTGCTCATTACCTTATGGAAAAATAATCCTAACACTAACTTTGAAATAAATTTTAATTTTAAGTGCATTTCTTTTGTTATAATTAAATTTCACTATCTAAAACCAGGCCAGAGTGTATGGGTTAGTTCACTATTAATATATGCTAAGCTTATATTTCTTTGACTACAGTTATTAATCACATTTGATATATCTATGCTTATAGAATAAGAACTAATACAGAAAATAATAACCTGTTGCCTACATAAATAATTTAGGAATCTGTAAAGAAAAATACTAGAAAATTCTTTAATATTTACACATACACTCACATACTTTTTTTCATTTTGTATATTATTCAACTATAAGAGAAATTTCTCAGCCTGGTAACTTCATGTTTTCCATTACTTCAAGTCAAATCATGGTAGATGGCAGATCAGCAGTGACAAATCAGTGAAAATATTTAACTGATTAGAATAGGTTTGGATTGTCACTCTGTTTCAGGTCTTCCTGATTTAATATGAGTCAAGACAAGGTAGTACCTAAGTGTTTCAAATTAGCATATTTCACATCCATTACTCTAACTAGTTGTGTTATTAAAATCATTACTGAAAATAGTTACATCTGGTGTCTTCAAAAAGGCTAAATGTGAAAGAGCTTTTATTCAGGCTCAAACATTATTAAGCATCTTTTTTTGTTCTAGATGTTCCCAACATATTTATAGTTCTTGGTTATGTCACAATTGCAATTCTATACATCTTTATACACCAATGTTTTATGATACTCTTTTCATAAGTATCATTAAAGCAATGAAAGTTTAGGACAAAACAGGGTACAAAGTATAGTTGAAGGATATTTGATACTTAAGAAGAGGAACTTAGATGTATGTGGGAAGAATCAATTAACACTGCTAGAGTCAGATTAATTTATTCAAATAAAATAAAGCAGCACTGTTATAAACAGATACGATTAGAGAATAGCTGCTCTTACTTTGCGGGTATTTTTAAGGTGAATCATGGGGATAGATTTTAGAATTGCAAAAAGGATTTGTATTTTAAATCTAAGGGCATTCTGTTTATGAGGAGTTCATGTTCTTATAAGAATCATGTTTTAGTAAAAATAAATTGTTAAATACAAGAAGTGTATTTAAAATGTTTGTTTCTATTTCTTTGTTTTCCTTTTTCTTCTTTCTACGACCATTGTAGCTAGTTAAGCATGTTTTGCCACTCTGCCAGATATATTGCCCTTTAGGAAAAAAGTCACATTTTAATCATATTCTATAGAAAGAAAATGAACTATTTTGTGGCTGACACATTCTCTTTACACAGAATTCACTATGTCTTTGCCATAGTGGGACTTTATATGCTGTATTTTTCCTAGTATTAGTTTTCTTTGTATTCAGATGTAATCTATATATCATAGCATGCACCCTTTTTACACTTTAGTTTTAGTTAGCATAAAGTGTAATGAGTTTCATTCTGGGGATTTTCATTCAATTATAACATGTACTTTGCTTTTGTTCCCTCTTTCACTACCTCTACCCTTTTAATGTAGGCAATTCTTGTTCATTAGAATACTCACAAGGTTGTGCAACCACCACCACTACGTGGTTCCAGAAAAACTCCTGCCCCACCCCGAAGCATTCCTATACCCATTATCAGGTTTCACCCCACAGCGCTTGGCAACCATTAGTCTACCTACTCTCTGTGTGGATTTGCCTATTCCGGATATTTCATATAAGTGGAATCATAAAATAAGTCATCTCATATGTTTGGCTCCTGTTACTTAGCATAGTGTTTACACAGTTCAGCCATGGTGTGGCATTTGTATTAGTTCTTCAATTCCTTTTATGCTTGAAGAATATTCCATTGTATAGATATACTGTATTTTGTTCATTTATCTGCTCATGGACACTTAGGGTTATGTCTTTTACCTATTATGAATAATACTGTTATCAGCATTCCAGTTCAAGTTGTATTGGAAAGGTAAGTTCCAAATTCTCTTGAGTACATTCACATTGTAAAATTGCATAGAGTTTTCATATTTAACTTCATTAGGAAATTCCAAACCATTTTCCAAAGTGCCTGTACCATTTTGCATTCCACCAATAATGCATAAGGGTGCCAGTTCTCAGCAATATCATGATCATTAGTTTTATCAATTTTTCCATGCTAAATTCTCAATCATTTTTAATTTAATACTATTTCTTTACAGTTTTTCCTCAATGAATGCAATTCATATAAATTTCTTTTCCCCCTTTTTCTTTGCCTAATTTTTTTATATTTTACTATGAACTTTAGTAAGTACCTTGAACATTTATTTAATATTAACAGATTATAATATATGAAAAACTTTAAACAGAAAAGCATCAAAAACTTGCCTATGAACACAGTAGGTATTTGGTTATGAAGGCTAGAGGTCACATTTTTACCTTTGCCTCACTGTTGTTGGTTGTTTTATTTGTTTGTTTGTGGGATTTTTTGGGTTTTATTTGATTTATGCAGTACTTGGGGGTTGACCTGAGGCCTCATACATGTGAAGCAAATGTTCTACCATTGAGCTGCACCCCAGTCCTTTTATATTTCATTTTGAGACAGGGTCTAAGTTGGTGCAGGCTGCTTCTGGCGTCAAACTTGGATGCTCTTATATCAGCCTCTCAAATTGCTAGATTACACAAACCTTCAGCATATTGGCTCAGTAATTATATTTATTTTTTATTAATAACTTATTTTACAATGATATGCAAATGTTTTGTATCAATTTTTTATTTCATCTTCTGAAGCTTTTTGTAATGTATTATATAAGTCAAAACTGAGATTATATAACTTGCCCAAATCTTATAGTTACAAAGTGGCCAAGATGGGAGCCAAAAGAGGTCATTGTGATTATGATTTGTGAGTTTTGACAGCTAACAAATATTGATTCTTAGAGTGTAAGTCCGTTTTTTTAATTTATATTTTTTTCAGTACTGGGGGTTGAACCCAGGGCCTTGTGTTTACATGCTTTGCAAGGGCTGGACCATTGAACTGCCACCTTCAGCCCATTTTTTTTTTTTTTTACTTGTTTTGAGACAGGGTCTCGCTAAATTATGCACACTGCCTCTGGTCTGGAATGTGCAATCCTCCTGCCTCCACCTTCTGGGCCACTGGGATTACAGGCAAACATCACCATGCCCAGCTGAGTGTAAGTTCCTTATCTTGGAACCAATTTCCTAGTGACACAAAAAAGAAAAATGTCAGTGAACATAAGCATGTGATTTATTTGTTTACTTACCTTAATGCAAAGTTTGGTTTTCTTTTAATTTGTTAGATTACTTAAGAAATGCTATATAAGAAGTATGAGAGCTTTGCTATATTATATAAGAAAATAGGAAAGATCTGTCTTGTCATAACTGATAAGGTGATTTTATGTATAAACTCAGAGGGTGGTCTATCTAGTCTTCCAAAGTACCTACTAAAACTTACACTAAATTTTTCAACATTTTAACAATCTATATATACCCTAGAAAGTCTTTAAATCTGATAAAGTAACCAGAAATGACATAAAATTTGGCCTAAGGTTTTGTTGTGATAAATTTTTTCTGCTTCCTTTAAAGGGACTATTATTTTCCAACAGAAGATAGTTATCTTGAATACGAAAAAAATTAAGAGAAATGGTACTTTGGGTTAAATACTCGAGAAAATCTGGGGGCTTAGACTCTATGATTATAATTTAACTCAACCATTAATAGGTTATTGAAAGCTACCACATTTGTTTAGCTGAAATTTGCAAAATTATGAGGAAAAAAGAGATCAGACAGCACTATAGCTACCTGGGGCGCAATAAGACTACATCTTTACCTTTTGTACAGTTCAGTTAGAATTATCTTAGAGCCCAGACAGTATATAAGATAGTGAAATTTTTAAGTATGTATTTTTAAAGTGTTATTTTGTGGAGAATAATGATTATGTTCTACAAGGTTATCTTAGCCATTATTTATCAAGAAAGTAAAACCACATAAAAAATCTTGAGTGTAGTTCTTGGACAATGCTGGTATAACGTTGTGTCTTCTATGATAGAAATCACGATCCCAGTGAATAGTAGTAATAAAATATCTCCTTGAAAAACTAATGGATCATAAAATATACCACCTTACTTTTATTAAAATTTATTGTTTTGATATATTTGTTACCTACAATTGGAAGAAAATGAATAAAATATTTGAGCAATACTCAGGTTGCTTTCCAACAGAATATTTTGGCAAGCTTAGAAGTGATAACCTATGTAAACATTTTATTTTTTAGTGTAGCCCTGAAAATAGACTTCAGGCTTTGAAAAACTATTCCTTCATGTCAAATACCAGAAGTTTATCCAAACTCTAAATGATTATTACTTTTTAAAGTACCAAACAAAATGTTTTCAGTTATGAGTTTCTATAATCGATAAAATCTATCTCTAGCCAACTCTCAAAACACAGACAAACATGTGCTTGCCTACTAGATGTTTTGCCCTCTCATGCTGCACTTTTGCAGCAGGAACTTTTCTATTGCTCTGTATTAAATAAAAAGTTTCTTTTTCCATTGTTCAAAATGATGCTTTCTTGACTAGCACTAGAACTGAGCAGATTTTTATTATTTTGTTGGTCATATTTCTGTTTTATAAATTGTCTGTTGTAATATTTTTCTTGAGTGCTTGTCCTTTTTATTCTACATTTAAGGAATTCTTTATATCATTTAGTCTTTAGTTTTTTATTTGAACCTATGTTAGGTGTAGGCTGGGATTTAGTTCAGTTGGTAGAGCGCTGTGCTGCAGTCTCTGAGGTCCCGAGTTCAATTCCCAGCACCTCAAAAATGGGTGGCAATCCACTCCCAAGGCAATCCCGAAACAGTCTGCCATTGAAAACCATATGAGGTTCACTATGAGTCAGATACTGACTCAACAACACCTAACAACAACAACAACAATACATGGGATGCTGCATTAATGGAACAAAGATTTAATTTATTTGTTTTAATTTTGTTCCATTTTATTGTATTATATATTTTTATCAGATGAGTAGTATATTTTTGTGGTACTGCAGTCTTTAATTTAGGGCATTGTGCATACTATGTAAGTGCTCTATAATTGCTTTGCACCCTTAGTTACACTTTTTAATTTTTATCTTGAGACAGGTCTCACTAAGTTGTGCAGGCTGCTTCTAGTTTCAAACTTGAAATCCTATAGCCTCAGCCTTCTGAGTCACTTGGATTACAGGTGTGCACCACTGTGTCCAGCTAAATGGTATCATTTTGACAGCTCTGCCAAAGATAGTTTAAATAATCATATTAAATACCCAGGTATATAAAATAAAATTAATCAATGATTAGATTTTGATATTAGACTCCAAATTCATATTCTATCTAATAATTTATTAGAGAAATTATGACTGAACTAAATCCAAAATCTACCATAACAAAGAACACTTTAAAATCTGCCATTAAGGAATCCAATTAGGTAAGATCTGGGGCTCTTATTTTGAGTTTCAAAATAATACTTCACAAAAGTTATTCCTATTCATAGCTGTATAAATGAGATCTGATTGTCTTCTTGCCTAACTGATTATTTTACAAAAATCCACTTTGCTATTTTTTACATATTGAAATTATAAAACACCTTGATTTCCTATTTAGTGTATATTCATTATGCATCAAATCATTTCTACTTCCTTTCATCATTTTTAAATGAGTAAGCTAGACAGAATACCTCTGTGATCTTTAGGCTTTCTCTGATACTATGAAGATATTACCCTTGAAAATTGTTATTAGTCACAATAACAATTAATTTTTTTAATTTTTAAATTTCTAAAATTTATTAAAATATTTATTTCATAAAAAGAGTGAAAGCTAAACTATGTGATCAAATATCAATGTTTCATCTAGTCATTAGAAAAACTATGAGATACATTCTATAAAGTCTCTTAACTACCAATGGACAGGTTGAGTTCTACAAACAGCTATTAATGAGAATAAACACTAACTAATACATCTTTATAATTTCTAGATGTGAGAACAAAGATTCAAAGACTATGAAGTCCTAGGGCCTTATTTTGTCATAAGGCTTACGGACATAGTCCATAAATCTTACCTTTTTATGGGGCGGAATCTGCAGGACCATGATCCTGAGAGGCCCTGGGTTCGAGCCTATCTGGCCCACCTTGAGTCCTCATAAGGGACAGGCGGGGAGATCTGGCTCACCCTGGCTGGGAACCGCTAAGGGGCTTGAGACAACTCCCTGGGCTTTGTGGTTAGAAGCCAAGATGGTGTGGGTGGGGGGGGCGGGGGCCAGGGAGTCGGGGGTGGGTGGGGGTGGATGGGGGGGTTCTTCTGGGCACAGCGTCAGAAAGTTTCCCGCTACCACATCCCTTCCCATAGGTGAACAGGGCACTGGACAATGCCACATAGAGAATACGTAAGCAACTCCATATAAGAATGAGCTGCTAAATAAAATTTGAGACACTTCCCTGAAAGTCTCCCGGAGTGGTTGTATGTCTCTGTCGGCCACTCGCCGCCAGTAGGTTCATGGGACCTTGTCTTCCTCAGAGGCCTCTGGGATGAGAGATCCCCACACCTTTTGGAATGGTAAAAGGTATATGGAAGAAAAATAACCACACGATAAGGTTTTCTTAAAAGTATTTCTTCTGTTCATTCAGGTTTACATTGTTCTGTCTATGCATACCCTTGAGGAATTTGTAGATGTTTCCTTTATCTCCCAAAACACCTAATACAATCTTCAAATTCTTTTTCAGTTAAAATGTGTATTTTATACCTAATGTTTCAATGATGTGAGAAAAATCTCACATATAATTTATACACATTAGGTAAATGTAGCCTGCAGCTGTAGCGCTGTGGCATCCGATCCCATCAGATCTCGGAAGCTAAGCAGGGTCAGGCCTGGTTAGTACCTGGATGGGAGACCGCCTGGGAACACCAGAAGCTGTAGGCTTGGGAGAAGGACCTGGCAACCTCCTCCCAAAAATCAATCTGCCATTGAAAACCCTATGAACAGCAGAGAAGCACTGACAAATAGTGTTTCCCCTGTTGTACAGAGGGTCGCTATGAGTCGGATACCGACTCGACAGCACCTAACAACAACAACAACAAAGGTAAATGTAGATACATCTTTGAGAACTCACATCTCTCCATTCTGTGACTATTTTAACATTTTCAAAATGTTTATAATACATATGAGGTTGTTGTTGTTGTTGTTAGGTGCTGTCGAGTCCAGTACGACTCATAGTGACCCTATGTACAGCAGATCCAAACACTTGCCGATTCTGTGCCAGGCAAACGATCTTATTTATGTTTAAGCCCATTGTTGCAGACACTGTGTCAATCCATCTGGTGGAGGGTTTTCCTCTTTTGCGTTGACCTGCCACTCTCCCGAACATGATGTCCTTCTCCAGGGATTGATCTCTCCTGACTACATGTCCAAAATATGTAAGACGCAGTTTAGCCATTCTTGCTTCCAAGGAGCACTCTGGTTGTACTTCTTCTAGGACAGGTTTGTTGGTATGATCACAAAATATGGTGAATGTTTAGATTAAAAAAATATTACAGTAGAGGACATGCTGTCATTATTCCCCATCCAAATACTCCCCCTGGCTTTGAATACACTTATCATTCTGGCCACTTTGTGAAGCAGTTCAGGACACCCTCTTACATAAGTGTTGTTAGTTTCATTCTCCATTGTGACAATGCTCTGTATCACACATGTCTTCTGCTATGGCAATTTTTGTCAAATAAAAATATTGTGGTGTGTCCTCATCCATTTTATTCACTAATTCTGGCACTGTGCAATTTCTGGATCTTCCCCAAAGTCAAAATTACCATGAAAGGTGAATGTTTTGAATAGATTCGGGATGTTGAAGCTGCCATGATTGCAAATCTAATGATACTCATGAAAGAGGACTTCAAGGACTGCTGCAGAACAATGAGATAAGTGTTTTAGAAGCCAGGGGCATATTTTGAGGGGGATTAGTGGCCATGTGTCTTTTACTGTAATATATTTTTTAATTTAAATATTCACTGTATTTTGATCATACCTCAAAGTTCCATTGTAGATATTTTCCAAAATTAGAAATAAGCTAGAAATAGAATATTAAAATACCCTATAATTTAAAAAACTAAATAAGACCAATGTAAAGGATCATTTCTTTTCAAATTTGTGTATGTGTGCACTATATTAAATGATGTATAGAAACATTATGATCTTGATAGCTGATACCTGAATTTTTCTCAATGAGACACTCTTTCTATAAGTAAAAATTTAAAAGAGTTCCAGGGAGTAGAGATTAGAAGGTTGATATTTATCTCCATGGCTGATTTTCAAAGTAATGACTACTTAGACAAAGGAAGATTATTCAAAACATAAGTAAAAAATGTTCATTTTATTTAAATTGATTATTTTACCCTTAAGATGGCATACTCATATTTCCATGCCACTAAATAGCCTTCAAAATACTATTGAAATGACAACATAATATTGAATAAATGTATCATAAAAAATTAATCCAAAAAATTTCTTGGTTTTGGTTATTTTACTTACTGCTTTTTTTTGCTACCCTAAACATTTTAATTAACCATTTTAAATGTGATATAAGAACAGAAATGAAGTTATTAGCTCTATACTTGTTTTTTAGTGGGAAATAAGGAATTAAATACTTTGCATGGAAATTTTTTTTTCCTGATAACCAAAATTTGTATCCAGCAAGAGCTTTTCATTCCTTTAATTTCTCTTTCTCTTCTAGATTGCTGATTTCCCTTTGCTTGAGAGTCAATGGGTCTTACATACACAAACACACACAAGCACACATGTTCGCTCTCTCAATAATCATAGCACAGACTCATCAGTTGTCAATTTTATCAGATTCGACCAAAAGAGTTATAAAAATGTTTGTTTTTAATAGAAAGATATCATAGGCAAAAATTAATGTGCAAAGAACAGAATATGAAAATTCTTTAGCAATATCACTTTGTATAAAAATGTACCTCAAAAAGTCAATTCTATTTCTTCATCAAATAGAATTTTTTTCATTTAAAATTGACACTGTATACAGCATATTATCATAAAATAACTAGGAATAAATATATTAAAGCATATAATAATTGTGTAATGGCCCAGCACAGTGGCTTACACCTGTAATCCCAGAGACGTGGGGGTAGAGGCAGGAAGATTGCAAATTCAAGGCCAGAGGCAGCCTGTGTAACTTTGTGAGACCTTGTCTCAAGATAAAGAGTAAAAAATGGGCTGGAGCTACAGTTCAGTGGTAAAGCACTTGCAAATTATGTGCAAAGCCCTGAGCTCAACCAAGTACCACAAAACAAACAAACAAAACAAATAATTGTTATAATTAACATAACCTAACATAGGTAAAAAATACTTGAAAAGTGAGGGTGTGTGTGTGTGTGTGTGTGTGTGTGTGTGTGTGTGTGTGTATGTACGCGCGCGCAGCACTGAAGGGCTGAAGCCAGGGCCTCATGCATACATTCTGCATGCGCTATGCCCCTGAGTTACACCCCTTACCCTTTAGATTTTTTATCTTGAGACAGGGTCTAAATTACGTAGATTGCCTCTGGCCTTGCAATCCTCCTGCCTCCACCTCCCAAGTTGAGCTTCAGATATTTTATTTATATATTGGAAGACTCAATAGTTTGGAAATGTCAATTATCTTCAAATTAAACTATAAATTTAAGGAATCTAGTTGAAATCTACTAATTGTGATTACAATAATTGATTTATAACAAAACAAAATCTTATTAAGGGACAAGAGACAGACATTAAAATAAAAGTAGTGACAGAGCACGTCTCTAACAAATCAATAGATTTTCAACAGAAAAACCTAATTGTTTCATAAAAATACATAGAGGTGATCACTTTCATTTATCTCCAAAAAACTGCAGCATTTACGTTAAGAACACTAACAATACACCCCATCAGAAAGGCTTAATTTTTTTAAAAAATCATGCAATAAACACAAAGAGAGGCAGAACTTGGGGAAAATTTGTTATTCATACTACCACTGGGCATGTAAATTACATGAACCACTTTGGAGCACTACTCAACACACTATTTCTTACCTTTGAGTAAACCCTCAACTCATGACTTAGCAATCCATTCTTACATGTCTGCTCAATGTAAGTATATATGCATTTCCACCAAAAGATAAGGACAATAATGATTATAGAAATCCTTCCCAATTGCCCCCAAAGCCTAAAATAATCCAACAGTCCATCAAAAATAGAATAATTGTGTTGTTGCAGTCATAAAATGGAAAATATTCAGAAATGAAAATAAATGTATTTCAACCACAATAAAATTTTGAATATCACACACATAATATTAACCATAGAAAAAATCCAGTCTCAAAAAAATAACTGCTATAACATTCTGTTTATATAAAAGTTTAAAATCAGAAAAATCTAGTTTATAGTATGACAAGTTTAAATAGAGGTTAATTTTCTAGGGAGGAGCCTCTTTGTTGTTGCTAATACTTTATTTCTAAATATTCTTGCTGGTTATCTCACAAATTGCTGAGGGTTATTTTGCTCTATTCAGATAGAAATTATGAATGGGCAAGGATCAGCTTCCTTGGTGTTGACAGCACTGAACTCCAGAAGCTTATGGGCCAGGATTTAAAACTCAGATGCTTATAGCTCTAGGCCCTGAGAATCAGATACTTATGGCTCTAAATCCACAAAGCCAGAGGGTTATGGGGTTTCAAAGTTTGAGGCTTATAACTCTAGGCCTTGAGATCTATGGGTTTATGGTTCTAAGATTTCAAAGCTCTGGCTTTGAAAGCTTTGGCTTGTGGTGCTCCAGGCAGAGATGAATTACTCTAGGCTCTGAGTGCCAATAGCATAGCACCTGGCAGCTAATGTTACAACTCCAAGTTCCACACTTTGGGACCCTCAGTTCTTCACATTTGGTAGCTCTCTAGAACTTCTCTAGCAGCCAGAGTCTGCAGTTGGGCTCCAAGATTCACAGTGCTTTGTTGTTGTTGTTGTTGTTGTTGTTGTTGTTGTTGTTGTTGTTGTTGTTTTGCTTTTTTTTTCCTTGCAGTACTGGGAGTTGAACCCAGTACCTCATGCTTGCATGCTTTGCAAATGCTGGACCACTGAGCTGCACCCTCAGCCCATTTTTTACTTTTTTGAGACAGGGTCTCGCTAAATTACACAGACTGCCTCTGGTCCCAAACTTGCTACCCTCCTGCCTCTGCCTCCCAAGACTCTGGGATTATAGGCATGCGCACCACCATGCCGGGCTTCTTCACAGTTTCTTACCTTCCATAGTCACAGCTCCTCACAGCCTCTTGCCTTCCAGCATTTTAGCTCTTCTCCACCTCTTGAGTTCTTAGCACTTCTGAAGTCCTTTTGTAGTTTCCACACTCTCTGCTTCTGACCAATTTCTGGAATTCTTCAACTGCCTCTGAGCTGCTGAGTGAGTGAAAGGCATATAGCCCTAGGAGTCCCACAGCCTTAGAGCCTTGGAAGTTACTCTCGGGTGGCCTTTTAGCTGCTGCTGCTCATGCCTGGGGCTGGAAGTCCCCAGTTTCATTTGCTCTTAGCAGTACCAGCTCAGTCCACTCTATCCACATAAAGTCTGTAAGCAGCAGTTAAAGCCTATTCAGGAGAGGCTTTTTACTGGGGCCTGGTGTTGCAACACAAGGACAGTCATGGCACAGGAGAGAAGCCTGATAAACTGTCCCCAAGAAATTGAGAAGCAGCCTGCTTTTATATGCATAGCCTCCAGTTCACCAATCACAGGCTTTGTGTTACTTCCCCAATCTGAATGGAAATAGCTGCAAGATCTGTAGGGCCAGGTGAAACAACTGTAGGCAGGGTCAGCTAGAGGTCATCAAGGCTTGGCTTGGCCAAAATGAAATCTACTGGAGGCTGTGTGAGCTATCTGGAGCAGTAGTGACTAGATCAAGGTTTCCTAAAGCAAAAGTCATAGCTTCAGTCACAGCCATGGTTGCCATGGTCTTTGCAGCTGCAGTGGAATTTCCTCACGGCATCCATGAAGTGTTCAAGGCAGCTGGGCCGCCATGATAACAGTCTGAAAGGGTTGCTGGTTGGTGGCTTCCCACTCATGGCAGCTGGGGGAAGCACAAGGGTCTCAAAGCTCTCAATCAAGCTGCCTAGCAGTTCATTCCTAACAGTTTCAATTATTCAGGGGAAAAAACATTAAGGGGTATTTCCAACAAAGATTTACTATTTTCTTCAATGAATTCTGTCTTACAACATTTATTTCCTCCAGCCTAATACCATTAAGGAGGATAAGTTTACTTTGTAAAAACTTACTAGGCAATATATTAATTATTTGTATATTTTCTGTATGTAGGTCATATTTCAGTACTTTTTTTTTAAGTAGTTGTAGGTTTGCCCAAATAAAGGCCAAGCCATTCAAATTTTGCACTTTTTTCCCAATAGGTGTCTACAACTAGCAGCTAATGAATTCCAGGTATTTTGTCTTGTATCATGGTTAAGTTGGTAGAAAGAGTAGAGTTTAAGATCTATTAGGTCAAAAACCAAATACATGTGTATGGAGTATGTTAAGCCGATGTAGTCATTCAACTTCTCAGTTAAAATAACTTTTGAATATGTATGTCCAGGTTTTCTTTCTTCTATCAATCACCATCCTGTAGCCCTACCACTGTGGCATCCTATCCTGTCACATCTTGGAAGTTAAGCAGGGTTGGGCCTGGTTAGTACTTGAATGGGAGACCGCCTGGGAACAATGTCTTGTTGGTTTGGGAGAAGGACCTGGTAGCCCACTCCCCAAAAACAATCAGCCATTGAAAACTCTATGAGTATCAGAGAAGCACTAACAATACTGGTTCACCTGTTGTACGTAGGGTCACTATGAGTCGGACACCAACTGGATGACACCTAACAACAACAGCAACATCAATCACTGTATTTTTCTATAAAGTGCAACATTAAAACACAAAGATGCCAATAACAGTTTATTGTGTCCTAATTTAAAACATGTTATTTTTCAGAAAACATTTTTGGAACTTGTATTTTCTATTTATTTCTACACAGTAAATTACCACAGATTCAGGACCTTAAAAAAACACACAGGTGCACATTTAGTACCTCACATTTTCTGTGGCTCAGGAAGTCGAGCTCAGTTTACCTGAGCTGTTTGACTCAGCTGAAATCAAGGTGACATCTGAAGACCACACTATGGAAAGATCTGCTTCCAATGTTATGTGGTAACTAGAAGAATGTGGTTCTTTTATGGCTTTTAGGCTAAAGACCTCAGTTTCCAGCTGGCTATTGTCAGGAGACAGTCCTCAGTTCAGTGGCATATGGCTCTCCACAACAAAGGAACTTTGCCTCTTCAAACACATTAAGGTAGAAATTCTGCTGTTAAGAAGGAAGTTACAATTGTAGGTGAACTATTAGGATAACTGACCTTCCATTGCCATTGCTATGTTCTATTCTTTTAAAGCAAATCATAGGCAAAGGAAGGAGATTATACAAGGGCATAAATAACAGGAAATAGAAACCACTGGGAACCATAATAAAATCTGTCTATCACAGAGCAAAGAAAGAGGGGATGGAGAAATGAAGGAAAGAAGAAAGAAAGGTTTATTTTGTTGTTGTTGTTGTTGTTGTTGTTGTTGTTGTTGTTGCTCTACTTGGGGTTGAACCCAGGGCCTCGCGCTTGCATGCTTTGCAAGTGCTGTACCACTGAGCTGCACGCCAAGCCCATTTTTTTTACTTTTTTTATTTTGATACAGGGTCTCACTAAATTACGCAGACTGCCTCTGGTCTCGAACTTTTGATCCTCCTGCCTCTGCCTCCTGAGCCGCAGGGATTATAGGCATGTGCCACAGTGCCCAGCTGAAAGATTCTTTTTCAAAGACAAAATTTTAAATATTAAAATTAGCAGTAATGGAAACCATTCTTCTGAAAAATACATTTGATGAAAATGAGTAAGGCATAAAAACTGCAGATAACCCACATGTGCAAAGGCAAATTTATCTGATATACTTTATCTACCATTTTAAAATCACGACTTAAATAGTTATATGTTTGCCTAACAAGATATTTCTGTCTTATTCCCCAAGCATGGAGGTTACTTAATTCAGTGGCTACAGATTGCCTGTTCTCCCTTCACCCTGATTTATGCAAAGGTAGCCAAAAGATTAATGTTAAGGGACATTCAGGGTCTGGAGAGTTGTCCACTCATCCAGTTGAGCTGCAGTCCAATCTAGAGGCAAAAACATAAGCTGGGGCTCAGTTAGGGGAGTTCCATAGTGCCAATTAACTCTATCACTTATATATTTTGAATTAGACATCAGTTGTCAAAATATCAGCCGGATATCAAAATGAATTACTAAAGAGTAGTATCTTTGTTGTACATCTTCTAGCTCAATAAAACTGAACAACTCAAAACAGAAACTGTATAGTTTAGTTCCAAATGAGGGATAACTGTTAACTTGAGGCAAAGATATGTGTTAAAATAATAGGACAACAATATTTTTGCTATCAATTATCTTATCTACTTTCTTATTAGAGATCTTTGGAATTTTGCAATCTTGATCTATGTACATACTATTAAGTATTTTCAAAAAGTATTGAAATTCTGTATCTGTCACTATGGAGAACACTTCTCATGGATAGTTTTCCTTCCTAGGAATGTCTTTGTTTCTGCCTAATCCTATACTATCAGTGTGATCTATACTTTAGTATTATATATGTTTCAAGCCTGTTATAATTTTATGTAGATATGGTAAAAAGAACAAAAATGAATAATGCAAGAATTATGTATTAAAATAGTTTGATTCTAACACTGAGTCATACTTATGTTTAAAATATATGTTGATGGATGTTGTTGTTGTTGTTAGGTGCCGTCCAGTCAGTATTCGACTCATAGCGACCCTCATAGGGTTTTCAATGGCTGACTGTTTCGGGATTGCCTTGGGAGTGGATTGCCAGGTCCTTCTCCCAATGTTGATGGATATTCTTTTGTAATTATATTTAGTTATCACTGCATTTTTAAGATGTCTATTCTAGAAACTGCCAAATCTACCTCCAGCTTAATAAGTTTTTAGAAGATATAGTTCTATTCTTCAATTGGTAAACTGAAATATAGAACAATCCCAGCTATTTGATATAGATTTAAACTTTCTACTGCTTATCAAAATTAGGTCATGGAACACATAATTATAAAAGGATTATCGGAATAAAGATTCACTCCCTCTTTCTCTGTGGGTAATTTAAAATCCATTCTTGCCTTAAATAAGGTCATGATAACTGCTCAGAAGATATTATTTAGTCAGAGTGTTGTTTCAATCTTGATAAACCAAGTTTTGTCATGCTCACAAAGGCATATATCGAAGGTTGTTATGGCAAATAGTTGTTCATTTCTGGCTACCGTATCTGCAAACATGCCATTCGTATGACATTACATGGCATCCTATAGGATATTAAGAGAGAATGTTCTTTCAGATACTAGGAAGAAGAATAATTTTGCTCCTTCTAAGAAAATACCTTTATTTTGTAGATCCTGTAATTAATCATTTTTCCACTTTTTTCACTGGGAAATATTGGAAGCAAAAGTAACCCAAGTTAATAAGTTACATGACTTTCTGGCATGGGCCCCATATTAGTTACCTTTTTGTGGGTGGAATAAATATTTAAGGAGTAAAGATTTGGTTGTGCTCATGTCTTTTTCAAGGCAGTCTTTCCTCCTTGACTGTGTTCCTTCTGTCAATCATGTCTACAAATGCCCTCACAGACTCATTCAGAAGCACTTCACTAATATCTTAGGCATCTCTCAAACCAATCAAGTTGACAGTCAAGATTAACCAGCACAGGTCCTGTGTGCAAAATTTCATACCAGTTGCTTGTAATGTTTCTACTCAATCATTGCTTGCCTTGCTTTCCTATTTCTCTCTGTACCTCTCTCCTCACCTGTGTGTGCATGTGTGTTTTTCAATTTTTCTTACATCCTTCTTAAAATGAAGAAAGTCAATATGTGTATAAATGTGTATAAATATAGAAAATTATATAAAATCTGTATGTAAAGTTAACATATGTGCAGTGAATGTGGGTGATTAAATTATAATTAGGAGTAAAGAATTCTGTTGTGCTATTGCACATTAGAGTATCTATTGATAAACATAATATACTGTATATTTCAAAAAACTAGAAGAATACTGTTTTCCTCATAAAGAAATGATAAATGTTTAAAGAAATGGATATGTTTAAACTGCTTTAAACATTCACAATGTACCCATGTATCAAAACATTACATAGGGTCCTGCATAGTGGCCCATGCCTGTAATCCCAGCAGCTCAGGAAGCAGAGGCAGGAGGATCACAAGTTTGAGACCAGAGGAAGTCTGTGTAACTTAGTGAGACCCTGTCTCAAAAAGTGTAAAAATGGACTGGGGGTGCGGCTCAGTGGTACAGCACTTGCAAAGAATGCATGTGCGAGGTCCTGGGTTCAACCCCCAGTACTACAAAATAAATAAATGAATAAAATAATATAATGAATAAAGAACTATTACTTATATTAAACATACCTGGGAAGAGTTATAGAAGTTAGATTTTTTAAGGGCTAAATTACAATGAATTTAAAAAAAACTAATTGAATGTTCTACCATTGTTTATAGAGCAGTGTCTGCCTCATGAACAAAATTTTTTAAATATGATATTTGCAAAGTAGAAACACAAAATGAAAATACAAACTGATTAATATAAAAATATTCAGAAACCACACATAAAGCATTAAATTAGTGAACAAGTCTGATTGAACATAAACAGTTCTCAATGTGGGTGCAAAGTTTACAAACTTCATAGCTAGACTGTTGTTGTTGTTAGGTGCCGTCGAGTCGGTATCCGACTCATAGCGACCCTCATAGGGTTTCTAGACTATGCTGTGTATAAATTCAAATGTCAACACATTTTATTTTAATATAGTTAATAGCTATGAAAGAATGTTGTTTATTTGAGAACAGTGGGAACTGTTATTTTTTATATACTAGTAAGTTGTTTTGCTACTATGTCTTCAGAGAAGTTAGGTAGATCATATATTTTAAATGGGATTAAGCACCATTTGGAAGTAGGCTCAGCTACCTATATCTGTATATACATGTGATATATATAGGTAAGAACAGCAAGGTCAGAGTGTAGGTTAATTATAAAAATAGATAGGCTTTCTTTTCTTATGCCAAGACTATAATCCTATTGAAAATAAACCCAATTTATTTGCTAGTGAACTATGAAATCTTGTATAGAGAATATTGTAAGCTAGCTGATTTGTGAATAAATTATCCTAGATATTTTATCTGCTGTTTCCATACCAAAGTTCAAAAATTCCAATTGACTTTCTCCTTTTCAATTTTTCTTTGTAAATAAAAAGGACTTCCACGAAACACTGATGGGATTTGAACTAAAAAGAGAAAATCAATTTGTTGTGCTGTTGGATCAGATAAACATATGATTTACATATATCTATGAAGAAATCCTACTTCTTAAAGTCATTAAAACTTTCTTAGTTTCAAAAGTACCAAGTTGTACACTAAAGTCAAATTGACATTTTTAGAATTTTTACTGTGTTCATGTGAGAATTTTAAAAAAAGTGTTTACTTCCTTGTTTTGTTACATTTCCTTTATTATTCACAGACAATATCATATTATAAATATATTTTCTTATGGTATAAAATAAACTTTTGTATTAAAGGTTATGATATAGAGATTTACAAATTAAAATTTAAAAGGGGCCAATAGAAACTCATCAAGTTAACTATTGGGAAAACAATCCTTTACTTCCACATTTATGGTCAACAAGAATAACATAAAAAACAGCTATTCTACCGAGTGTTTTGAATGCTGTTATCAGAAGATACTTTGTACAACCCCAGGAATATGGCTTAGTAAGATGGCAGAAATGACTTCACTATTGGATTCATTATTAGCCTTATTAATCCATCTCTCTATCCTACATCCAGGGTTATTGAAGTTGGAGCTATCATATTGATATTTGATGATTTTTGCAACCCTTAAAAGCCTGTATCCTAGCAGTCACTGTGCTAGTTTAGCCTTTCCCATATTATTGTATTCATGGTGCAATGTCAGTTCTTAAAAAGAAGAAAAAAAAAGAAAGAAAATGAGAGTTTAGAAAGACTAGTTTCTTCTGATTTTTGTCTTCTTACTGCATGCTTCTACCAATTATGCATATTCATTATTTTCTTTATCTAGAAAATAGTCCTGAAAGCAGATTATGGTTCTATTGGATATTCAACCACTCCAAGGATGTCCTTTTCTCATGAAGCTACCGCTTTTCTCATGGTGCCAGAGGTTAAACCCAGGGGCTGACTCAAGTACTCTACAATTGAGTTAAACCCCTAGTGTGGAGATTTCCACTTTCTGATGCATGTATACATGCTGTGTCTTGGAATACTTGCAGAAATTTTAATAGCTATTAAATTGCTATAATAATTATTAATAAATAAGACTAGGGTATATTTTTAAAATAGAATGAAAGCAACTTGCTATCCTGAAACTAGCCAAAATATTAACTTTTCTTTATTTTCCTCTTGTTCTGCACTAATATAAATGAAGCATGTCATAAGAAAAAGAATTTAATACCAGGAATTTATCTTAAAAAGTAGATTGCTAGTTTTCTACGGTATCTCCATATTCACTTTCAAAGTGGTTGAACTGATTTATAGTTCCACCAGCAGTGTAAAAGTGTTACTTTTTTTCTATATGCTCACTAGCATTTGTTATTATTTGTTTTGTTGATCTTGGCCATTCTTACTGGTGTGAGGTGGAATCTCAGTGTTGTTTTGATTTGCATTTCCTAAATGGCTAGGGATAGTGAGCATTTTTTTCATGTGTTTCTTAGCACTTTTAGCAAGTTTTATTCAGATTATTATCCATGTATTGTACTATGACAGTGATCCCCAACCTTTTTGGTACCAAGGACTAGTTTTGTGGAGGACAATTTTTTCCACGGATGGTGATGGAGAAGGGTTCGAGATATGAGCCAATGGAGATCAGCTGTGAATACAGATGAAGTTTTTTTCCCTTACCTGCCACTCATCTCCTGCAGTGTGACCTGGTTGCTATTAAGCTATGAGCCAGTGCTGCTCTATGTCCTAGAGATTAAGTATCCCTGTACTATAAGAGTTAGTAAGTCATTAGCACAACCTGTTAACTGATAGTGTGATCATTTAAGTGGATTTAACTTTCAATCTCCATTCTCACAGTTGGTCATAGAATAATCATGACTAGTCTTGATCATAAAAAGCTACTCAGTCTCCTTTGACATGATATTCCAACACAGACAGGATTAGAATAAAGAGGTGAAAACTTTGGAGATGCACTGTACTAAGTCAGAGGACATCCTATTTCAGGATCTTGAGTTAGAATTGAAAGAAACAACTTGGTCTAGGAACAAGTTGTGTATTTCCCAGAGAGTAATGTATTTGAAATTTACAAGAATAAGTATAGTCTGCTTGAAAAAGCAGAGAGAAAACCCTACCTAACTAAAAATGGCAAATACAGGCAATGTAACTAATTATAGCTAGTATACATTTGAACTATGTCTTTAATATTCTTGACAAATTTAAAGAACAATTTAATTAGTAGAACTTCCAAAGTTATGTTATATTTAAAAAAGATAACACTTTAACTTTTAATTACTGACGATCAGAAAATAGAGTTCCAGTTAATTTTGTCAACAACAAATCCATTCAGAGACCATTCCTTTTAAAAGAATCTTTTGTGTACATTGTTTATTTGCAGATTCCTGATACAAATGGGATACAATTAAAACCTCAAAAGTTATTTCAATTATAATTATGTTTAACTTGCTGAAATAGGCTTAAGACATTCACGAATCTGAGCAGAAAAATGGAAATGCATTGTCCTTGCATTCATTTCAAATCCCTGAAGATTTCATTTTGAATACATTATATAATTTAACAGAAGCAAAATACAGGTTGAATATCTTTGATGATAATGATTACTTATGTACATGTCACATTATGGAACTATTAAACCAAATCCTATTTTCCTTCCATTAGTTTTATATGCTAAAGAGTGAATTAAACTTAATGTAGACTAGGTTTACCTGAAGTACATGTTTAAAATTCAGATTTCCATGCTTTTAATGCTTCATGCTTATGTGATGGGTCTGATAATCTTCATTTTTAGTTAGCACATTCAATGTTTCATCTGCTAAAATCATGACAAGTATAAACCACATTTGCAAAGCATCATCACAGAAAATGTGAATAAATACCAACTAGTTGTACATTTATAATATTATCAAATGTCAAGCACTCAGAGTATTCTGAGAAACTCTGAAAGAGTTCTTCCGTAATGAAAAAGAGGAGAAAGAAAATAGTATGTTTAACAATGGTGATAAAGGAAAATCTATTTTAGTGGCATGGACAGAGACAATTAGTTTAGAATTAAAGGCACACACTTAAAAATATTCTGTTTCAAGCCTCAATCATTGAGAAGAAAGAATATTACCTTTATGTATTTTTCTAAATTTTCCAGTCCTCATTCATTAAGTCCAGAATTAGGATAAAGGATCAAGATTCATTCTTGCCCCAGCAATGAAAATGGTGTAGTTAGTACTCTAAAAAGCACAGATTTATCATAACAAAATCTAGATACAGCATACCAAATACTAAAATAAGCTGAAGTAGTAAATTAAAATGTTGCTTTGTTTTTCCTTTTTGAAGTAAAATAATGCATGTGCTTTGTGCAATGAATTTCTGTTCTTATAACAGCATTTAGAGTAAAAATGCAGTTCCCTGAATGTCACCTTTATCTAATATAAGCATACTTTATATTGAGTGTAGTAGATGTTATCAGAATGTTTTGTAAGGGAGGGATCTGCCACTCTTTAATAAATTGTGCACAAGAAGTAAAGCTCTAGAATCTTTAAAATTTAGAACTCTACAAGAAATTATTCTACTTACCCTGCAATAGAATAGAATAGAATAGAATAGAATAGAATAGAATAGAGAAAGCTAAGGCGACTGAGTTTTGCCCCTGAGTAAGTATAATTTCAGGGGGAAAAGGAGAGAAAAAAATAACTTTTGGATAAGATCAAAGCAAACATCTCGAGAAAAGCTATAAACTTATTTGATGGTAACCTTCCAAGTGAAATTCTTTGTGTTATATGTCTAGTTCTTTTCTGATGTTTCCAAATTTTTTCATAAATAATTCACCTTCAATTTAAAATTGACAAAGTATGCTGTATGTAATGAGTAGAATAAACACTAAATTTCACATCAACCCAAGCACTTATTTCCAGCCTTATGAAATATAGATCTTCTTCCAAACCTTAACTTTCTCTAAGCCCCCAGACCTATTTTCTTAGATGGAAACATCAAAGAGAATATCTTTCAAATCTGGATCAATGAGTTTTAATGCTATCTTTAAAAAAGTTGCTGCTTTTACCCACTGCCTGTTTGGGAAAGCCTTGTGTCCACACATCTAGTAACTGGTAAGCAGAGAGAGAACTATTGTTGGTTATAATTTTGAGCAGCATCATATTAATTTAATACAGAATTTCTATCTTGTATCTTACCAGGGGGTGGGAAGAACACAAAGATAAAAGGGTCCTTATGAAGAAAAGCTGTAATGCTGATGATGTATGATTCCTTTTAGATTACAATGCAAACCATCAGGAGAAAATATTCCAAGAAGAAATTAAAGAGAGTTATGAATCAAGAAAACCAAAAAGTTTTCCCAAGGAATACATGAGTAGATTGGTTGTAAGTAGCACTATGGTTTGAGTTTGAAATGTCCCTGGTAGCCTTATGTGTTAGGAGTTTGGTTGCCAGCTGATAGGCTTTTGGGAAGGGACTGGATCCTGAGGGCTCTGACCTAAATGAGGGATTCATTTCTTGATGGATTCATAAACTGATGGCATTATTGAGAGGTGTTGAAAAGTAGGAGCTGGGGGCAAGTTGAAAGAAGCAGATTACTGAGGGCATGTCCTTGGGAGCTATATATTTGCATGATTTCTTCCTGTATTCCTTCTCTGCTTCCTGGTCATGATAATGTGAATTGTTCTTCTCTGCCATACCTTCCATGTCATGATAGACTTATATCTCTGAAACTGTGAGCCCAGCTAATGCCTTCCTCCCTTAGGTTGTTTCTGTCACATATTGGGTCACAGCAATGAGAAAATTAATGAGTATAATCAGTGTTTTTCTATATAGGCATCCTTCTGACCCAAAATTAGCAATTTGGGCAGATGCTCCTATGCTGAGAGAAGTGGTCCTAGAACAAATTCACCTTTCATGACAGAATACAAGACATACACATTTATAAAAAAGGAAAAATGTGAATTTTAAGGTAATAACTTTGGAGACAGCAATAAAAAACTTTGTAAAATAACTTGCCATATATTTTGTATTTTCTTCTTTGAGTCAAACCTATACAACTTGCAATTTCCATTTGAATATATAAAATATCCTTTTAAAGTTATGGTCTTATCAAATGTATATAAAATCAAATTGAGAATTGCATTTATTTTTCTCTGCTTCTTTCTAGGAGACTTCCTGTAACAGTAATGAACAGTTGTTCCAATGCTTTTCAAAATCACTTTTTAAATTAAAATGATAAGCTTTCTTAATATTTCTATCATTTATTTAATGCCAAATGTTTTCTAATATCTATACTTGGAATGGGAGGGGATTTAGCTTAATTGGTAGACCACTGCTCTACAGTCTTTGAGGTCCCAAGTTGAATTCCCAGCACCACAAAAATGACAGAAGGACATGGCAATCCACTCCCGAGGTTATCCCAAAATAATCAGCATTGAAAAACCCTGTGAGGGTTGCTATGAGTCAGACATGACTTGATGGCACCTAACAACACACTTGGAACATTTTAGAAAATGAAAGAACATACACAATTGGAAATTCTGAAAACAGTTAAACTATAGTTTCCCTATTTATCCACTTTATGATATATGGAAACACAAACATTATGAAAAGCACTTCCCTCATTTACACAAGACAAATTTTAGCATTTGTCCTGTATAAATCACAATTTTAATGTGAATATCAATTGGAGTAACTAGGTAAATCCCTACTGTAAAATGATAAATCCTGTATACACATCATCCAAGAAGTTGTAGTGGGGAACAAAAGGTAGAGATCTCTCTGAGTTTTAATATCAATGTTTTGACTGTTCTGCCAGTGGCAGCATTTTGATGACAAACAGGTGAATTGCATGAGAACCTTTTAGGTAGTCAATTTTCATTAGTATCTCAAAGATCAAGAGTTTTAACTTTATAATTTATTTTGAAGCCAGGTAGCAAAATGTCTCCTGCTTTGCTCTTTTTGCTCAAAAAGACCTTAGTGTTTCAAGGATTTTTGTGACTCCATGCAAATTTTAGAATTTTTTCCTAGTTCTGTAAAGAATTTCATTGGTGTTTTGATAGGGATCACACTGAATAGTAGATCTCATTGAGCAATATGGACTTTTCAACAGTATTGATTCTTCCAGTCTATGAACACAGAATATTTTTCCATTTTTTGTGTGTTCTCTTCAGTCACTTTCATCAGTGTTCATACTTTTCATTGGAGAAATCTTCTACTCTGTTGGTTAAATATATCTCTAAGCATTTCATTTCATTATTTTTTTGTAGCTTTGTAAATGGGATCGCTTTCTTGATTTCTACTTAAGATAATTCACTATTCGTTCTTTGCAACTTAGAAGAATTTATTAGTTCTAATAGTTTTTTGGTTAAGTCTTTTAGGTTTTCTATAAAAGATCATGTTATCTGTAAATTGTGACTATTAGATATTTTCTTTTCCAATTTAGATGCGATATATATATACATATATAAAGGTATGTATAAATATATACATACATATATATATATATGTATGTATTCCAATTTAGATGTCTCATATATATACATATATAAATGTATGTATATATATACATACATATATATATATGTATATATATACATACATGTCATGAAAGGTGAATTTGTTCTAGGACCACATATATATATATATATATACATATATATATATAATGTATACGTATATATATGTATATATATAGCCTGATTGCTCATAGACCTTCTAATAACATGTTGAATAAAAGCGGTGAAGCTAGGCATGCTTGTCTTGTCCAGATTTTAGAAAGAATTCATTCAGATTTTTTTTCACTCAGTATAATTTGAGCTGTTGGCTTATTCTGTATGGCCTTTATTATGTTGAGATACATTCCTTGTACCCCAACAAGTTAGGTAACTTGTTCAGCATTTTACCATGAAGAGAAGTTGATTTTATCAAATGCTTTTCTGTATCTATAGATAACATTTATGTCCTTCATTTTGTTGATGTGGTATATCTTATATATTGATTTGCATATGTTAAACCATCCTTGCATCCATGAGATGAATCTCACTTAATCAAAGTGAATGATTTATTTCTTTTGCTATTAGATTCAGTTGATTAATATTATGTTGAGAATTTTGCATCTATGTTCATCAAGGATATTGGCCTATAGTTTTGTTTGTTTTAATTTTCAGTACTGGGGAATGAATCTAGGAACCTCTGTATGCTAGGCAAGTGCTCTACCACTGAACTGCATTCTCAGTCCCTTTTATTATTTTGAGACAGGGTGTTGTTAAATTGTACAAGCTATCTTTGACCTTAAACTCATGATCCTCTTGTCTCAGCTTCCCAACTAGCTGTGATTACAGACATATGCCATGGCATCTGGCTTGGCCTATAGTTTTTAAAAGTGAAAATAGATATATGGGATTATTTCAAACTAAAATGCTTATTCACAGCAAAGGAAATAATCATCAGAGTGTAGAGATGATGTAAAGAATGGGAGAAAATATTTGCACACTGTACATCTGATAAGAAGTTAATATCCAGAACATATAAGGAACTTTAAAAACTCAATAGCAATATGGAAACAACTCAACTTAAAAATGAGCAATAAACCTACATTGATATTTCTCAAAAGAAACATGCAAATAATCAACACATATATGAAAATATGCTCAACATCACTAGTAATCAAGAAAATGTAGATCAAAACCACAATGTGATATCACCTCACTCCAGTAAGAATGACTAGTATCAATAAGACAAAAGATAATAAGTGTTGGTGAGGATAAGGATGAAAGGGAACCATGACATAATGTCTGTGGGAATGTAAGTTACTAGAGTCTTTATGGAAAACATTATATTAGTTCCTCAAAATTTTAAAATGAACCATATGATGCACCAATCCTACTACTGGATATACAGACAACGAACGTGAAACTAGTATGGCAAAGAGACATTGGCAATACAATTGCAGTACTATTAACAATAACCAAGAAATGGAAACAACCTATGCATCCATCAATGGATGAGTGGATAAAGTAAATGTGATGTACATACATGTACGCACCCACCACATGCACAAAATGGAATACTATTCAATCACAAAAATGATGAAATCCTATTATTTGGAAGAGCATAGATAGAACAGGAGATCATCATGATAAATAAAATAAACCAAGAACAGAAAGACAAGAGACACAAAATCTTACACATCAAATCTAAAACATTTACAGAAATTGAGAGTAGCCTCTGTTGGCTAGAGAGAATAGGAAGAAGTTGAAATAGGGAAATGTGGATCAGTAGATATTAAGTTACAGTTAGATAGGTTTACAAAATTTCAGGCAAATATTGAAGGAGATAGATATGTTTAATCAGACTTAAACTTCATACAATGTATATGTTTCAAAATATCAATATGATATCCCACTAAAATGTATGATTTTATGCTTTTATGTATCAATGAAAATAAATTTAATACAAAAATTAAATTAATAAAAAAGCCTCAGCAGTTTATGTCAGTAATAATGCTTACTCAAATGTTGTCAAAGTAAAAATATTTATTTATTATTTTTCTAAATCTTGTCATTACCCAAGGGTTACATTTATGTTATATAAGTGGGATATTTATTTTTAAAATTAATTTTCTCATTTCAAAATGGGCCATTTTAGTGTAGTAATATCACAATGATTTGTGTGAGAAAAATGCCAACAATATAACTTATAACATTAATCTGAGGTATAATTGTTGTTCAAAAACTGTTATATAAGTAATAGGATTTATATTGTTATTATATGATTAAGTAAATCACTTTTCTCAGTGTTGATCAATTTATTTAAATTATTCTTTGGTTATTGACAACTAAATTTGTCATCTTAAAGACATTTTATGTTTTCTTCCTCAAGTATTCTGCTTACTTTTTATTATTATATAACTGTAGCTTATAAAATTCATGTTTATTAGTATAAATTAGATAAACATGTGACTAATATATATATAGTGCATCACATTGGGTGTATTTTGATAG
>VMDO01019850.1:0-38702 GCA_007922755.1 Pedetes capensis
GCAGTCCATGGTATATTCAATAGACGTCTCCAGCACCACAATTCAAAAGCATCAATTCTTTTTCTGTCTCTCTTGTTCAATGTCCAGCTTTCACAACCATATGATGCCACTGAAAATACCATGGCATGAGTCAGACTCACCTTCGTCTTCAATGTGACATCTTTGCTTTTCAATACTCTAAAGAGATCTTTTGCCACAGTTTTTCCTAGAGCAATGCGTCTTTTGATTCCTTGACTGCTGCTTCCATGGTGTCATTTTTATTATTTAAAATGTCTTCCAATATAACATCTCTCTACAGACTGTCCACACAGCGGTCTTCTTGGTAGTTGTGTCAAAGTTCTTGAGTCTCAGTGGCTGAGATTCAAACCAGATCCTGGGGTGAAAACTCTTTTCATGACCCCCAAATTTCCCTCTCTTTCTATCTTACTTCATTATACGCATATATTGTCTGTTGGTGGACTCAGCTGAGGATGCAGACATAGAGGTATCCATTGCTGACTTCTTTTTAAATTAATTTTTCCTTTCTAGAGAGGTCAGCAAATGTTCTACCACTTAGCAAACTCCCAACCCATTTTTGCCTTTTTATCTTGAAATAGGTTCTCACTAACTTATGCAGCCTGCCTCTTGCCTTGAATTGAGGATTGCCCTGCTTCTTCCTCCCTTGTCTCCTTGGTTACAGGCCTGTGCCACCACATCTGGCCAAGGCTGACTTCTCGCCTGAAGTGTCAGCTGGAGAAGAATCTCCTAAGCTCACTTAATGGCTGGTAGAATTCACCTCATTCTAGGTTGGACAAGAGGGTGCATTCAGTTCCTGGTCTTTTGGCTCAGGCTTCCTCAAATCTGTGAAGAGACAGAACTTGGTAGACTGCAACCAAAACCTTCTGAACATAGTCATCCTATTGACATTCCTAGTTCTTTGGGGTATTGTCTTTACAAGGAAGTCACTGTTTCTGTTCACACTGTTGTGGAGAGGATTTTAACAAAGGTTGTGTGTACTAAGATGTAGGGATAATTTGTTAACATTTTAAGGTTTGTCTGCCATTTCAGGTCTTCTCCAGTCTGAAAATCTTTCTCAGAACTCACATCTGTTTAAAGATTTTGGCTTTTCTATAATGCACAGGCGAGAAATTTAGGAAATATCCAACAATGTGAATTTGTGTAATGATTTCTCATGAATTGACTTATAATATGGATGAATTTGGACACTCTCATTTATCCAACCATGAACATGGAATTAGTATATATGAAAGGGTAGCTATCCACAGGCTTATAATCCCAACACTTGAGTGGATCGAACTGGAGACCACCCTGGATTATGGGATGTTGTTTTGTGTTAATAATGCAAAACAAAACAGTGGACACACATCTACCCCCCAAAGCATGAATAGTCTGTCATTCATACTCCTTTGTAGGAGACTGAGGTAGGAGAATTAATTGGAAAGTATCATGTGCTATACAGGCAGAACTTGTCTGAAAACAATTTAAAAATGAAAAAGATTAGCAACATGGCACACAGCTGTACTCCCAGTACCTTGCGTGGCTGAGGAAGGTGGACAATGAGTTAGAGGCCAGAAGCAGCCTGTACAATTTCTGAAAAATAAATATATTAATTAATTAAAACATAAAATATAAGATAGCTGGTGGTGCAGAATAATGGTAGAACATTTTCATAGCACATTAGAGGCCCTCAGTTCAGCACTCAGCCTATCATAAAAAAATAAACACAGCATAAGTGAGTAAAGCGAAGTGCCATCTCTTCATTTTGTTAGTTGTTCCTATTACTCTATTCTCTATGTGTCATTTATTTATGTTCTGATCTTTATTATTTCCTTAATTCTACTAACATTGGGTCTACATTGTTCTTGTTTTCTCTAGTTCCTTGCGCAAAGTTAGGTTGTTTGTTGGAGAATATTCTACTGTTTCAATTGTAGGCATTGATTACTATATTGTTCTCTTTTAGAAATGCTTTTGCTGTATCTGTGAAGTATCCTTGTGTTTTGTTTACATTATTATTTGTCAAGAATCTTCTTTTTTTGTACTCGAGGGTTGGTCCCAGGGCCTCAAAGATGCTAGGAAAGTTTTCAACCTCTGAAATGCACCTCTAACGCCCCACCCCCTTTTATTTTTATTTTATGCCTGAGTGTTGCTATGTTGCACAGGCGGCATCTGGCCTCCAGCTTGTGACCCTTCTGCCTCCAAGGTAGCTGGATCACTGGCATGTGGTCCACTGGCTGGGTGTTGGGATCTTTTACCTCATTTTCATTGCTCTTAGGAGTGCATTGTCTTGGATAGACCATTGCTCAAATTGATATTTCTGCAGGTGCGTTATCATTAGGGAGTCCTGTCATTTGGCTCTTCCTTCTCTATCATTCATTCATATTTAACTTGGCATTTGTTTCCTTTTTTCCTTTTTGTGCTATAAAAGGTGGTGCTGGTTATCAAACCCAGGGCCTCAGATACAAATACTACATCACTGAGCTACTGGGTGAGCTTTCTCTCTCCTTCCTTCCTTCCTTCCTTCTTTCCTTCCTTCCTTCTGCGTTCTTTCTTTCTTTTTTTCTCTGTACTTATCTTTCTTTTCCTTTTCTTTCTTTTATTTATGCAGAGTCTCATTATGAAACAGATCCTGGCCTTGACCTTGCTGTGTAGCACAGACTGGCCTCAGTATCCCTGAGACTTCATGCCCTGGGGACGACAGGTGTATGCCACGATGTCCAACATGATGTTGGTTTTGAATCATAATAACTTTCAAAATATGCTGAATAATAGAGTTTTACCAGCAATATGATTCTTCAAGCATTCTCCCCATCATCAGGTTTTCTTTTCACTTTTGGATAGGGTACTTTGAACCATATTGTTATTGGGTGCTGTGGAGTTGGGTCTGACTCTTAGGGACCCTGTGTACAACAGAACAAAACACTTCCCAACACTAGGCTGTCCTCAGGACTGTGTCAGTGTTACTCTCCTGTCCATAGAGTTTTCGATGGGTGATTGTTTTGGGATTATTTCAGAAGTGGGCCACCAGGTCCTTCTCTCAGGTTTGTGGTGCTGAGTATCAAACCCAGGGGCTCGGAGTGCACAGAGCAGCACTCTACCAAGTGAGATAAACCAAAGCCTACTTTGACCCATAAATTGTAAAATGAGATGCCCCTCCATTTTATTTTTATTTTGTTAGTTAGTTTTGCATTACTGGGGGTAGAATCCAGGGCATCACACATGCTACGCAGTAGCTACCAGACAGCTGCACCCCCAGCTTCTTTTTTTATTTTAATTTTGAGACAGGGTCTCCCTAAATTGTGCAGAGTACATCTTGCCTGGAACATAAGTACTTCTGAGCCATCCATTGGAATTACAGAGATGCATGGTATGTGCCAAGGCATCTGGCCTTTTTGTTTCTTTTTTTTTTTTTTTTGAGACAGGGTATTGTTATTCAGCCCAGACTGTCCTTGAACTTCTGGTGGTCATCCTGCCTCTACCATCTCTATCCTGGGATTAAAGGGATCTGCTATGATGCCTGGCTTACAGATTTAGTCTCAGTCATGATCATATATATATATATATATATATATATATATATATATATATTTATTTATTTATTTAGGTACCAAATGTCTTTATTTGAAGTAATGGTACAAATTGAAGAATTTTCAGGGGTGTTTTTGCACAATGTACAGAAGAAAGTAAAGGTAACCCCAGCATGAAGACACTGCGTTGGTGACCAGTGAAGTCACTGCTTGGCTTTTGGGAGGTCACCGTAGGGCTTAGCTCTCTTTATCACTATCTCCCTGGCTGTGCTTGTCACAGAGATCTTCTGCCATACGTGATTCCGGGGCTCCCATCTTGTGCAGGTTGGTTAGTGGTCACCCATTACTTTGCTGGACTTTACCTCCTCATTCAGGTGCTGAGTCTCAATGAAGTCACACATTGGGGGTCATTCTTGTCAGTGGCCAGCTTGTGCCATTCCTGGAGTGGCCGATGCACACTTTTTTCCAAGTGTAATGCACACTCCATTGCACTTAGCCCACTCTCCCGGTCCTCCTGCTGTGGTTTCTTGATTCCCTGCCGAAAGATTCAGCCACCTCATTGGTGCTGCAGATTCCTCAGTTTCTCAGCATGTTCTCTCTCCTCGTGGTTGGTGAGTAAAGTAGTGGGCAAATTCTTCAAGGCCACATGATGGAGATGAAAGTAGACACTGAGAGAGGAAGGAGGTGAAGAGCTTCAGGTTGATCTGTCAGTTGATGTTGACTTCCAGGTCCTGGTGGTGGTTCCATTGCACCTGCAAAGGAGATGCAGTCATCTTGGTGGTGGCTGAGGGGCGTGCTGGTGGCTCCGTGGTGCTGAGGTGGCAGAGGAGACCTTCGGGCAGTCTGAGGGCAGTTTATATTAATTAACATGTTCATGGCAGATTTTAGTTAGTAATATATTCTGCAGTAGGAACAGAGTATGGTAAGAGCCACACTCTAACGTGTAGGTAAGGAGTTGTTTTTAGGGGATCCTGAAGGAATAAGTTGTTGAGAAAGCTGACTCTGAAGAGTCAGGGAAACAGAAAATTACAAAGTGTCATTGGTATAGAGCTGGTCCATGGGAAAGCCATCTGGAAATACGAAGTGGGCTTACTGAATTTACAACCTCACCCTTCCACTGGGAGTGGAAAACAGGGCAATAGAAAAAGGTGTTGGGGGACTGTGCAGCCTCAGCCTGGGGTAACCTGGCTGACACAGCACCTATTGTGTACCCCTCCACAGTGTGTGCAGTGGAGGTGGAGGACAAGGAGACAGGTTTGCAGAACATATATCTAGCCAGGTTGGCAGCTGCCCCTCATCACAGTGACACAGAGGGGGACTGGGATGGAATGAACAGGAATCTTCCACCTGCATGGCATGGCAGGTGCGTTGTAGCTCTATTTTTCTCTTCTTCCTTAGACTGCAGTGGTGAGGGTCTTTAGGCCATGAAATGTCCAGCCTGCTGTGCTTCTTCAGCCTGAGGCTTCCACTTTGGATGATTTTCAGTTTGTGTTTGATGATGCTTTCCCTTTCTTGCAGATTCCTCCCTTCCTTTTATTGTGCATAGTCTGAGTCTCCCTTTCAAATGAAGATTCGGTGAGTCCATAACAACTCTTATTTTCAGAGGCAGCATTTGTTACACGGACAGGAAATAGCCCAAAAGTCAATCTCTTAATCCTAGCACTGTGCAAGGTGCTGGAATCCCAGGGACTCAGGAGGCTGAAGGAGGAAGATACCAAGTTGGAGACCACAGGCATTCTAAGACCTGCCTCAATAAATAAATAAATCATAAAGAAATGAGGGACTGAGGGTGGAGTTCAGAGGTGGAACACTTGTATAGTACACACCCGGCCCTGGGCTCAACTCCACCAGCACTAAACAGAAACAACAAAAATAAAACGTATGTTTATATTTTTATTACCTTTATTTGAAAGTGATTATATTCCTGGACTCCAGCTATCATGGGTAACAATGTAAATGTATCCCAATCTCATAGACAAGAAAGTTCTCATTTTGAGATATTAGGTAGTACTCAAAACAGCTATTATCTTATAATGAATAATGAAGTTTTCTAATTGAATGACATTTCCAATGTATGTATATTATGATGTGGGGGTAGAGAAAGTGGAGGATTTTTATAATTCCAAAGAGTTGTTGATAGTAGAAAACAGGAGGGAAAATGCCAAGGAATTTGAACAATGTCGTGTCACTTTAGACAGGAATGTTTTCTTACAGTCAGGATTTCACCTGTCTGGCATATTTGTATTTGTTTACTCTAGCTTTTCCCACCGAGTGTTTTTGAAGTGTTGTTGTTGTTAGGTGCTGTCATGTCGGTATCCAACTTACAGCGACCCTAAGTACAACAGGCAAAACACTACTGTCAGTACTTCTCTGCTATTCATAAGGTTTTCAATGGCAGATTGATTTTTGGGGATGGGTCGCCAGGTCCTTCTCCCAAGCCTATAGCACCTGGTGTTCCTAGGTGGTCTCCATCCAGGTACTAACCAGGCCGACTCTGCTTAGCTTCTGAGATCAGATGGGATCGGATGCCACAGGGTGGTTCTAAATCTGGGTTGTTTGTCCCCTAGTGGCTGCAAGGCCTTGGGAGGCAAGAATTCATCCTGTCTGTTTTACACATATTTATATTAGATGTGCCCTCACTCTCCAGGTTAACAGCAGTTCTGCGTGTCTCTCGCATGTCCACAGTGTTGTGAAAGCTTGGGACACATGGCCCCTCTGTCAGCTCACTGAGTTGGGGGAGGACCCGGGCCCTGCGCTGGGACAGAGGTGCATATACGTGGTGGAACTCTGACTGCAGGTGGGAAGAGCATGGGGCCCCGGGTCCTGAGTGCCAGGAAAGGCTGTGGAGATGCCCGGGCCGGCTGAGCTCGGGGCTTCTCTGTGCCTGTGTCGCCTCGTTTGTCCATCAAGCATCCCGAGTGTGTGGGACCCGAGTGTTGGTTTGTTCCTTGGACTCTGCAGGGCTCGAGGTCCCTTGTTGCAGGAACCGGATCAGAACCCTGAGGACC
The DNA here is from genome assembly GCA_007922755.1 of Pedetes capensis. NCBI lineage: Eukaryota > Metazoa > Chordata > Mammalia > Rodentia > Pedetidae > Pedetes > Pedetes capensis. The sequence continues at coordinate 6,533 of VMDO01019850.1, forward strand.
CTGCAGGCCGAGCGTCTCCACCCGCGTGGCCTTGGCCGCCTGTGCGGACCCTGCCGCAGCTTCCTCAGGTCCCCTCGGGTCTCTCTGTGGGCGCACGTGGCCTTCACAGCTGGGGAAGTTTTGGGGGTTGTTGGGGAGCCGTGGCACCCCGGTTCAGGGTCAGGGACAGGGCACATTTTGCAACAGTTTGGGAGACATCCTACCAGTGATGGCTGGAGGGAGGGGACAGTGTCTGTGTCACACCGGGGTCAGGAGTGGTCACTGCGGGAGGATGGCTGAGCTGATTTCCAGTGGGATCGTTCAGGGTGACAGGGGGATAGTGGGGTTCTGGGGGGCATGGACTGAGCAGGTTGCTTAGGGCTCCCTGGGTTGCAGACGTTCATGGAGGAGGTGTATCTGGTGGTGGCTGGGATGATGATCCATGGGCAGTGGGTGTCCGAAGGGTGTGTATTTGCAATGAAAAGGTCATTGGTCTGACAAAATGCTATCATGCGGTCTCCAGCATCATTTATACCACCAAGGCCCTATTTTCCAAGTACTGAGCCTTCTTCTTTGTTTCCATCCTTTGCATTCCAGTCACCAGTAATTATCATTCTTCCCTGGTAGCATGTTTCCTCTATTTCAGATTGCAGAAGCTGGTAGAAATCTTCCTTTTCTTCATTTGTGGCCTTAGTGGTGGATTCATAAATTTGAATAATAGTCATATTTACTGGCCTTCCTTGTAGGCATATTGATATTATTCTCTCACTGTCAGCATTGTATTTCAGGACAGATCTTGAGATGTGTTTTCTGATGATGAATGCAACCTCATTTCTCTTTAGTTTGTCATTCCCAGCATAGTAGACCATGTGATTATCTGACTCAAAATGGCCCATGCTAGTCCATTTTAGCTCACTGATGCCTAGCGTGACAACGTTTATGTGCTCCATTTATCTTTTTTTGTGTGTGTGTGTGTGGTACTAGGGGTTGAACCCAGGGCCTCACACTTGAATGCTATGCAAGTGCTGGACCATGGAGCTGCACCCCAGCCTTTTTTTTCTTTACTTTTTGAGACAGGGTCTTGCTAAGTTATGCAGACTGCATCTGGTCTTGAACTTGTGATCCTCCTGGCTTCACCTCCCAAGGCACTGGGATTACAGGCATGTGCCACCATGCCCACCTGTCAATTTATCTTTTAATTTTCCTAGATTCATATTACATACATTGCATGATCCAATTAGTAAAGCATATTTATCATTGTTTCTTTCTCCTCATGTTAAGTCATGCCATATCAGCAAATGGAGGTCCCTGGGGTATTACTCTATTTTTGTCATCATGGTGGCCTCTACTTTGAGGAAGCAACTCTTCTCCAGTAGTCTTTTGAGTGCCTTCCAACCTAGGGGTTTCATTTTCCTGCACATCATCTGAAAATGTTTCTTTTCTCTTTATAGGGTTTTCAATGGTTGAGTGTTTCAGGAGTGGTTCACCAGTCTGTTAGTCTGGAAGCTCAGCTGAAACCTATCCACCATGGGTGACCCTGCTGGTATCTGATATACCAGTGTCATAGCTTTCAGCCTTATTGCAACACAGAAGCCCCGACAGTGTGGCAAGCCGACAAACTTTGTGCCTTGCTTTTTAATTTTCTTTTCTATTTTTTGAGACAACATCTTGCTGTGTAGCCCAGGCTGTCCTGGAACTTGATATGTAGCCTATTCTCATCTTGAACTCACACTGATCCTTCTGCGACAGCCTCACCAGGCCTGGGATTACAAGCATTCACCACTATGCCTGATTTTTTAAATTTTATTTTTGTTTTTGACATATTTGTCAAAGAGCTTCAAGAATTTTTTGGTTTAGGGGTAGAGTGGATTCTTTTTGAATTATATGAGATTCCTCTTAAATACCATGTATGTGTGAGTGTGTATTCACACATATAGTTTGTTTTGAATTCTGTCACTCTATCATTTTTCTGTGAAAATATATCTAATAAAAGGCAGAGATGGGGCTTTTTAGAGTATATTTGCGACAGGGCCACAGAATTCATTGTAATGTAGTATGAATTTTTCACTCCAGTTTATAGATGGCTGTTTTGGTTTCTTCTAAATTTATCTGTGTTATTTAAAAATCATTCAGGGATATCTGTTAAAAAATGATCAATCTGAGCACCAGGATAGGGAGAAGGAGCAATCAAACTGTCTTCCTTTGGTGTCAGAGATTGGCTCAATTCAGAATATAGCATAATTTAGTAGACATTTATAGACAGGGAGCAGATGCAAGTCTGAGTGTTGAAAAAATTATTAAGTAGCAAGAAGAATTTTGGCTAAGTAAGGGTCAGGGTGATTGGCTATCATCTGGGGATGTTGTAATATGAGAAACTTAAGCAGATATTCAGGGTGGGAGAATCTTACTAAAGTGAACTTTATTTTAAAAAAAACTGCATGGCTTATCCTGGAATAAAATTGTGGATCCTACCTAAAGTTTGATTAAGCAGACATTCTTTGGTCGTTTCAGGAAATTTAAATTCTTGTGTTGTTTTCTTGGGTCTTGGAATTTGTGCATGTTAGGCAAGTGCTACAGCACTGTGCTACACGCCTCACCCAGGAATTTAAGGTTTTATGAAATGGTTTTTCTTCTCCCTCTATTTATCTCCATTCCAGCAAAGATGAAGCTACTTTTCATGTCTTTTACTCTCATACACTTGTGTTTTGAATAACCTGATGTCATTTTTCTCTATGCCTCTCAACCTCAACATATCAGAGTGGCAATGAGGAGTCAGAATTCTCTGAATATTCTGTCTTGCCAGCTTTTCCACTGCAGGATGTTCTGCACCTGGCAGTAGACACTTGAGGTCCTTGTTTCAATAGAAACATTACATATCTCTAAGTTCTTCCTCTTTTCCTCCATTTACAAGCACACATTTCTTAGTGTGCCACATCCACTATTTGTTATACATAGCTTTTGGTTTCTTTCCTAATCAGAAACATTTTTTTCATTATGCTCAAGCAGTTGCAGTTTCATTTATAATTTATTGCAGAACTGATTCCTTTCTCCACTTTGGATGCTTTTGTTTTTCCTTTTCTGCTTGTCGCTGCTGTACCTCTCTGGCGAGGTCTATTTTTTTCCCACATGAGTGTGTATTAGCATCACATGGGACTTGTGAGAAAACTCAGGAAAACCTCACAACTATGGTTTTAACTCATAAGGTCTGTGAGAGGCCTGTGAAGTTGTTTTTGTGGTAAGGATCTGTGAGCACCTGAGAACTGCACTGAGTTAATAGCTGAACAGTGGGATTGCATTCCCAACCTAGGGCAAAGATAATGAGGGACAGGAATGAAATGTGACTGAAGAACATGGCTGAATCCTAGCTTCTCTATGTGAATTATAATTTTCCAACTAAAGCACCCTCAAGGGCTGGTAGAAAAAAGTCATAACCTCACTCCTATGTCTACTGAATAAGAATCCATGGTAAGTCTTGTGTTCTTCATATGGATAGAGAATCACTGGTCCCAATTCCCTTCCAAGTATTAAGTACTAGAAGCAAAGCTCAGCTAAGGGAGCATTTGGATCGGCAATGCTTTGTGGCGGTGTTCTCAGTCAGCTGCATTTAAGTTGTGTTCTGGAAAATTACACAGCTGTGGTACCATTCCAAGTAGGCAATGATTTAAAGTGTGGGGTGAAAGTGTAGCTTAGTGGCAGAGCATTTGCATAGCCTAGGCAGCCCCTAGGTTTGATACGCAGCTCTGCAAAACTGAACATTGATTATATTCTAGAGACAGTCTGTCTTTCTCCCCACCTCAGGAAATCCAAATGATTTGCAGAGACATTCCATGGTTTTGTCTGGTGGTGGTTCTCATGAGCTCTGTAATTGGTATATGCTTAAGGACAGCCACAAAATTCTCAACCTCCAAGGATTTACTGACAGGCTCACCTACATACAGAATGACATCTCACCCAGAATCCATGGAACTGAACCTATATGTTCAGCCTTATGAAGGCTCTAAACACATGTTTATAAAGATTGATGTTGTTCTTGTGAGCAGAGTCTCCCAGATGCACGGAGAATTCATGGGGACGCAGGTGCATGCATTTATTGCCTGAAAAGCACAAGGTCTTGAGGAGTTCCTCCTGGGAGTGTTCCTATTTAGTAGCCCCCACTCCTGTTTCTGTGCATTTAGGCAGAGCCTTTCTTCTATTAATTAATATAGAGCCCCACTTTTGTTCTCCAGGTAAAAGAGTGAAAGCAACTGGGACACAGAGACCTAAGGTATGAGTGTTGATTTTAATGGTAAAGACAAAATAGGATCAGATCCTTCATGTCATCCTGCGATTCAAAAGATTCAGATAGAAGAGGTAAACTCCAAGGGTAGCTAGCAGCCTTGTTGTTGTTGTTGTTAGGTGCCATCAAGTCGGTATCTGACTCAAAGAGACGCTCATAGGGTTTTCAATGGCTGTTTCAGGATTGCCTTGGGAGTGGATTGCCAGGCCCTTCTCCCATTTTGGGGGTGCTGGGAATTGAATTCGGGACCTCAGAGACCGCAGTGCAGGGCTCTACCCACTGAGCCAAAACCCAGCCCAGCTAGCAGCCTGGAGTTTGGTAAATGACGTTAGGCTTGGTGGGAGGCAGTTATGTCATAACTGAGGTATAAGACCGGATTCTTGCTTTGCATTTGCTTTATAGTGGACGCTGTTATTTTGTGCTAATGATGTATGTGTCTTCTTCCGGAACTATCTTGAGAGAGTGAAGCTAAGAAAACAGGAATCTCGAAGTGTGCTTCCTGGCTAGCATAGTTTTGTTATGTGACATCAACTTGTTCTGACTCATAGCGACCCGATGAACAACAGATGAAACCCTCCCTGACACTGTGCCATGCCCAGGACTATGTGACTGCTTCTCTGCTATTCATAGGGTTTTCGATGGCTGGATGGTTTTAGGGGAGTGGGTTCCCAGGTTCTTCTCCCGAGCCTGGAGCTCCCCCTGTTCCCAGGCGGTCTCCCATGCGAGGACTAACCACGTCCGACGCTGCTTAGCAGCGGAACCCAGCAGGTAACTTTGTGTCTCCACCCGGGAGCCGCCAACAGGAAATACGTCATCACCCAGCGCTGCTGCCCAAGCCCCGCTCTGCGAAGGTGACTTGTGGGCCCCGGATCGAATGGCGGCCCGGTGAGACCGGAACTTTGTCTGGTCTTCACTGAGGAGCGGGGCGGAGCAGAGCAGTTTGTCCTTTTCTCCTACTAATGTTACTTCCTGTGATCTCAGTAGAGTGACATGGAATAGATTCTGTGTTCTTTCATTGTTTTTTGTTTTGTTTTGTTTTTCTTTTCTTTTCTTTCTTTTTGCAGTACTAGATTGAATCCAGGGAATCGCGCTTGCAAGCTTTGCGAGTGCTGGACCACTGAGCTGCACCCCCACACCATTTTTGTTTTTAACTTTTTGAGACAGGTTTTCACTAAATTTCGCAAACTGCCTCTTGTCTCCAATTTACGATCCTGCTGCCTCCGCCTCCCAAGCCTCTGGGATGACAGGCGTGCGCCCATGCACTTGGCTTGTATTCTTCCATTTTTATATTTAACGTTTAGTTTTGCAAAACATGCATTTGCATGTAAACACTTCAAATCTGTATTATACAGGGTACATTAAAAGATACTTTCTCTGTCTTCTGTTTCCTTTACTCAAACTTCCCAAATGCGCCATAAAGCTTTTGCTTTTGATAGAAAAAAGTCAACATCGTTTTTGTATTCCTTATCTAGTTATAGAAATCATCCTGTAAGCTAGTTTGGTTGTGTGTCTTTTTAAAAAAATATTATTGTTGGTGATAAAATTGGCAAAGACTCTCAAGAATTTTTAATGGATTTGATGGCAGACTTGATTCTTTTTTATTTATATGAGATGCCTCGAAAATACTGTATAGGTATGTGAGTGCATACACCACAGAGTTCGCTTTTAAATCTCCCACTGTTTTTTTCTGCCAAAATATATCTAATCACACTGGCCAACAATGGTGCTTTTTAGATCATGTTTGCTGCAGTGATACTCAATTCATCTAAAAGCATCATGGATAGATTCTCATGTGAATACATAGATGTTTGTGTTGGTTTCTTCTGCGCATGTGGCTCTTTAAAAAATATTCAGAGATACTTATTAAAGCATGGTAAATTTGACCTCTGGGATAGGGGAAGAGACTAAGAGAAATGTCTTCCTTTTTTTTTTTTTTTTTGTTAGGTGCCATCGAGTCGGTATCCGACTCATAGCGACCCTCATAGGGTTTTCAATGGCTGAGTGCTTCGCGATTGCCTTGGGAGTGGATTGCCAGGTTCTTCTCCCATTTTTGCGGTGCTGGGAATTGAACTCAGGGCCTCAGAGACTGCAGCGCAGTGCTCTACCCACTGAGCTAAATCCCAGCCCCTTCTTTAGGGGCTGATATTAAGCTCAATTCAGAAGACAGCACAGTTGAGCAGAAATTTATAGAGGAAGCAGTTACAGGGGATCAGTATACAGGATAATATTAAGTAGGAAAAGATTCTGGCTGAATAAGGGTCTGGGTGATTGGCTATCATCTGGCAGATGGTGGAATATGAGAAACCCAGGGAGATATGAAGGGTGGGAGAATCATATTAAACAGAATTTTATTTAGAAATAATATTTCAGGCCGGCATGGTAGCACACACCATAATTCCAGTGAGTCAGGAGGCAAACGTAGGAGAATTCCAAACGTGTCCAGAGGCAGCCTGCCTAGCGAAGGGGGACCACGTCTCAAAATACAAGGTAAAGAGTGGGCTGGGATATGGCTCAGTGGTTGAGTGCTTGCAAAAAGCGTGAGTATGGCTCAGGGTTCAACTCCCAAGTACTGAAAAAAAAAAAAAGATTAAATACTGCATGGTTTATTGTGGCAAAAGATTCTAGTAAGGGACGAAAGTTTGTTTAAGCAAATAATCTATGCCAGTTTGAGGAAATTCAAGTTTTTGTATTGTATGTTGAGTGTTTCTGGATATTTAACCTAGAGGTTGGTGCATGTTAGGCAAGTACTATAGAACTGTGCTACACACCTAGCCTAGGAATTCAAGTTTTTATGAAATTTTTCTTCTCCTCCTCTCTGTCTCCTCTTTAAGGAGTAAAAGCTATGTTTTCTGAGTTCTAGATTTATATACCTGTATTTTGCAAACAACAAAGTAATTTCATTCTGTGTTTCTCAACCTCAACGTGTGAAAGGGGCAAATACGATTTAGAGTTCTTTGAATGCTCTGTTACACCAACATTTCCTTTTTTTTATTTTGTTTTGTTTTGGTACTGTGGTTTGAACCCAAGTCTTCCCACTTGCATGCCTTCCAAGTGATGTACCACTGAGATGTATCCTCAGCCCATTTTTTTTTTTTTTAGTTTTGCAGACAGGGTCTTGCTAAATTGTGCAGACTGCCTCTGGGCTTGAACTTTTGATCCTCCTGCTTCTGCCTCCGAGTGTGTCCCTGGGATTACAGGTGTGTGCCATAGCACCCCACTTTACTAGTATTTCCACAAAACAATTTTATGCCTCTCTCAACAGACACTGAAGGTACTTTCTCTTGTGTAAATAGTAATATTACCTATCTCTAGCCTTTTCCCCTTTGCCTTCCAATCGTACGCATACTGTGCTCAATGTATCACACCCACCATTTGTTACAAATGCCTTTCAGTCTTTTCCCTTAATCAGAAAAATGTTTTTCATAATGCTCAAATTTCATTTACAATTTAATTCCAGGACTGACTCCTTTCTCCATTTTGATATGTGCTTTTCTCTATAGTTCCTGGTTGACTCTGCTATATCTCTTTGGCACAGGCAGCTGTCCTCCCACGTAGTGTGTATTAGCATCACATGGGTCTTGTGAAAACAATCAGCACAACCTCCTACCTAGCATTTTGAATCACAAGGTCTGTGATGGGGCCTGTGAATTTGATTTTCTAATAAGGGCCAAAGCTCAGGTTTAGCTCGGTTGGTACTGTGCTTGCTCTGCATGCACTAAGGCCCTATGTTTGAAATGGAAGAAGGACCTGGCATGCTACTCCTGAAAAAGTCAGCCTTTGAAAACCTTGTTCGCAGAGAAGCACTGATATAGTGGCAGGCATGGTACAATGTCAGGATGTGTTTTGTTCTGTTGTATGTATGGTCAGTGTGAGTTGGACTCAGCTTTATGGAACTTAACAACCACAAATATGGGACAGAAATGGGCTGAGGACTACTTTTTGGGAGTTAATAGCTGATAAATGAAATTGTATTAACTTACATGGAGTAGACACAATCCCCGATGTACATGAAATCAGAGGGGAGTGTTAAAACTCAGTTTGTGTACGTGAATGAGGATTTTATAGACTCGAACTCTGTACAGGGTGGTTAGAAAGGGGCTTCACACAGAGAGGGAGCCAAGGAGGGAGAGAGAGAAAGAGACCTAATTCCAACTCTATCCCTATTGAATCAGAATCCACAGTAATTCATGTGTTCCTCATACAATATTTCTAGAATAAGTAGTCTCTTCTTGTGGTTATGTGCCTTTGAATCTGTGTCCAACTCATAGCAACCCTACATTCAACAGTCAAAACAATATCATCAGTGCTTTTCTGCTACTCATAGGGTTTTCAATGGTGGGCTAATTTTTGGGAGTGGGTTGCTGGGTCCTTCTCCCAAGCCTAAAGCACCTGGTGTTCCCAGGTGGTCTCCCGTCCAAGTACTAACCAGGCCTGACCCTGCTTGGCTTCTGAGATCTGATGGGATTGGATGCCACAGTGCTATGGCTGCAGACAACTGGTAATAATCACTAGTGCCAAAAGCAAGACTCAGCTCAGTGTGTTTAGATTTCTCATACTGTTGGCTGTGTTCTAAGTCAGGTACGGTTTAAGGTTTGTTATTTAGAGTTACTGAGCTGTGGTACCATTCCAAGTAGGCAAGGATTTAAAGAGTACCCTTGAAATGAGGGTATAACTTAGTGATAGATTATTTGCCTAGCTCGGACAGAAACTAGATTGTATCTGTAACTCCATAAAACAAAGCAGAGATTATATTCTATCATTCCTCCTACCATAGAACATCTAGGTGATTTGCCAGGGACATTTAATGAGGTGCCTGGTGGGGATTCTTATTGGTTGTGGAAGTGTCATAGACCTAAGGGCAGCCACAAAATTCTGATATCCCAGGCTTTAGTGACAGGCTCACTTAAATAAAGAACCACATCTGACCCAGATTCCACAGAACTGAACAAACAACAACAGCTTTGTTAAGGCTTGAGACACATGGTTAAGAAGACTAACATTATTCCTGTGAGCTGAGACTTCCAGATGTGCACACTGGGAATCCATGATGATGCAGATGTGTGCATTAATTCCCCCAAAACCACAGGATCTTTGAGGAACTGCTCTCGGGAAGTGTTCCTACTGAGTAGCCCTAGAACACTCTTGGTGTGCATTCATGCAGAGACTTCCTTCTATCCACATAGGGAGGGCCAGCTTTGTTGTTCAGGTAAGAGAGAGGGAAAAACTGGGATACAGAAACCTAAGGCTTGTGGCAGGGATCGTAATGCAGGCAACAGGCAGGGCCAATTCCTCCAGGTCATCCTGTGGTCAAAGAGATCGAGGTATAAAGGAGCTGAATTTTATGGGAAGCCAGTAGCCTAGGGTATGTGACCTATGTTAAGTCTGGGTCTGTTATATGTCATTACCAAGGGGCAGATTCTGCTTCAGACTTTGCATTTTCCAATCAAATGGCTGATGCTTCAAAGGAGCCATGCAGTACAATACTCTGATATTCCTTGGCCCATGAAAAGTTATTCTTTTGGACAGAGCGTGAGATAGTTGGGAATTGAACATAATAGAGGATGTAAATATTCCCAGTATATATCAGCATCAATTGTGTACTTATTCTGTCTCACGTAGTGTTCCTTTTGCTTTTAATGGAATGTTGTCTTTTACAGGTGATTTAAAAAATCATCACAATAGCTAATAAGGCTTAGATGTAAGCCAAAGAGAGCCTTTGTAGCTAGTGCATGGCTCAGAGTTGGCTCTACACACACCACACACACACACACACACACACACACACACAGACACACACAGACACACACACACACACACACACACAGGGAAGGGGAGGCTCTTGCAAGAGTAAGCAAGCTAAGTGCCTCAGGGAGACTCAGAAGAAGAAGAGCTTGAGTATTAAGTTGTTGTTGTTGTTGTTGTTGTTAGGTGTCCTTGAGTCGTGCCCAACCCATAGTGACCCTCATAGTGTTTTCAGTGGCTGATTGTTTCAGGATTGCCTCTGGAGAGGATTACCACATCCTTCTCCCATTTTTGTGGTGCCAGCAGTCAAAAACAGGACCTCAGAGACCAAAGGGCAGCGCTTTACCAACTGAGCTAAATGTACAGGTAGAGTATTAAGTTAGCTTTTAACAATTCTAGTCCTCTTTGAATATTTCGCTGATTTGCATCCCAGAAGTTTCAATTATACTGTATGAAACCCAGATATTTTTTAAATTTCATGGTTTTAGAAATTATATGTAGTGTGGAGCATTAGGTTTTGCCTATAATCCCAGCACTGAGGAAACAGGCAGGAAAAGCTGTGTGTGAATTCAACCTGGGCTGCATACTGCTGAGGTCCAACCCAGCTTGAGCTGCATACTGAGACCCTTCTGAAAAATCCACAACAAATATTTTGTGATCCATATGGAGGAAATATTATGGAAAACTTGGTATGTCTTAGAATTATTTAAAGTTAATATCCCAAGCTGTGCATGGTGGCCCATGCCTTGAATCCCAGTGACTTGGGAGGCAGAAGGAGGATGATCACAAGTTTGAGAACAGAGGAAGTCTGTGTAATTTAGTAAGATGCTCTCTGAAAATGAAATGTAAATATAAATGGGCTGGGGGTACAACTAAGTCGAATAGTACTTGAAGAGCATGTAAGTACAATGCCCTGGGTTCAACCTCCCAAGTACCACAAAAATAAATAAAGCTAATAAATATCCCAATCCTGAGGTAGGTGTATCCTAGATCTCCCAGAACTCCTGACATTGGTTTTCAAAACTGACCTGTCTACTCATGCCACTTTTTAAGCTTTTCTTTTTCTTTGTTTCAGTTCACACATACTTTGTAAGTGGTTTATCATTAAGTTGCAATCCCATCCCCTTTTCTTATTTTTTTTCAAATGAAGACAGGTTCTGGCTAAGGTAAGCAGGCTGAGTCTGGTCTCCAACCTCACATCCTCCTGCCTGTGCCTCCTGAGTTGCTGAAATTATCCCCATGAGCCACCACTCCTGGATGTGATTATATATCTAAGGAGTAAAATACTCTTCATATAATATCGTTGTTGTTGTTAGGTGCCATCGAGTTGGTATCCGACTCATAGTGACCCTCATAGGATTTTCATTGAATGACTGTTTTAGTATTGCCTTGGGAGTGGATTGCCGGGTCCTTCTCCCATTTTTGCGGTGCTGGGAATTGAACTCGGGACCTCAAAGACTGCAGCACAGTGCTCTACCAATGGAGCCAAATCCCAGCTCCCATATAATATCATTTGTGCTTAATTGTATATATTCTTTTGTCATTCTCACTTAATGTTATATTTCCAGGATTTATCTATGGTATAACACATTAACCCAGTTTGTTCACAGGCATTCACAGTGCACACAGCATTCTATTGTTACCTATGCACATACACATAGATATAAACTGTGCACAGATATATGTGTATAAATATAAATATATGTTGTTAGAAGTCTTCACGTTGGTATCCAACTCATAGCGACCCAACATATAAGACCCAAGATACTATTGTCAGTGCTTGTCTGCTACTCATAGGGTTTTCAATGGCCGATTGACATTTGGGAGTGGGTTGCCAGGACCTTCTCCCAAGCCTACAGCACATGGTTTTCCCAGGAGTTCTCCCATCCAAGTAATAACTAGGCCCGACCCTACTTAGCTTCCAAGATCTGACAGGATCAGATGCCACAGTGGTACAGCTACAGGCTTTATTTTATTAGCATGTATTAATTATACAAAGTAATATGTTTCATTTCAACACTTCCATGCATGCCTCTTCTTTTTGTTTTCCACATCCCTACTATTTCCCCTTTTCTAGTCCTTTTCCCCCTAGAGTCCATATACAAAAGAAAACGTGATGCTTGTCTTTGTAAGTTTGATTATTCTACTTAATGTGATCTCTTGTTACTTCAATTTCTCTGAAAATGGCATAGTTCTGATCTTCTATATGGCTGAACCAAACTTTATTCTCTATTCTTAATGTCCAAGTTAACAATGGTTTCTGAGTCTCTCTCACACAGCCAAGTGTTATGAAAATTTGGACCGCAGGGACCTCTGCCCCTAGTCCCTGAGTTGTGAGAGGACCTGGGCTCCTGCACTGGGGCAGAGGCGTGCATGCGTGGCCTGGGTGTGGGTTGGGCCAGATGCAGTCTGGAGGTGGGAGGAGTGCTGTGGCCCCAGGTCCTGAACAACAAGAAAGGCGGCAGAGATACAGTTCAGGTAGGACCCCGGGGGGATCGGCTGAGCTCAGCGCTTCTCTGAGTCCAAGTTACTCCATTTTTCCATCAAACATCCCAAGCGCGTGGGTCCTGAGTGTTGGTTTGTCACGTGGACCTTTCGGGCGGTGTGGTCCTTGGTCATGGGACCCGGTTCAGAACCTTGGGGATGCCGGGCATGGGCCGTCTCCACCCCACCCCAGCTTTCCTGTGTGCTCCCCTCGGGTCTTTCTGTGGGTGCACGAGTGGCCTTTGTAGCTCAAGCACTCCCGGGGCTTGTCAGGGTGCGGGGACAGAGGGAGGGATGCGGTGCAGGGTCAGAGAAGGGGTGCATTTTGTGATAGTGTTGGAGACTGTGGTACTCGGTGATGGGATTGTCAGGGGACAGTGGGTCTGTGCATTATGTTGACATCAATCATGACTATTGCCATGAGATGGGTGAGCTGAAGTCCAGTAGGATAGTTTGGGGTGACAGGGGTTGGGGGGGTTTGGAGTCTGGAGGGAGTAGTTGACAGAGGAGACTGGCTGGGGGTCCCATGAGTTTCAGATATGCGTGGGAGGAGGCATCCCTGGTGTGGGTGTTGGGCTGGCTGGGCTGGTTGTCTGCAGGCATTGGGGATCCGCAGGGTCTGGGACAGGGTGGGGGGTACAGGGTGGTGGACTTGGGGTTGGAGTGGGGCAGGAGGGGGTCTCAGGCCAGTGGGCGAGTCAGTGTAGTGACTACTGAGCTGTCCAGCTGGAGGGATAAAAATTGTAAAGGAGGACAGTCATGGTACCTGATGTATTACAGGCAGCCATCTTAATTAAGTGGGAGATCATAATTAGTGTGTCCTAATGTAATTTTTTTTAACGTCCCATCCCAAAAATACAAAGCAATTCTGATGGGTGTAGAAAAGTTCGGTTTTGGTTTCTTGTCTCTTCCCGTGTTCTCTGATCCTTCTCTGGTGGCAGTGGTCTAGCTTAGGGAAATCGCCATCCAACTTGGCTTTAGGCGTCAGGTGACAGTTGAACTAAGTGAGTCCACAGGTCGGGTCTTATTTTCTGTTGTCTGTCTTGCTCTTTTGAATCCAGACTGAAGGTGTGTCCAGGATGCCAGGGGCTGGGGGTCTGAGTCAGCGTCTTTGTGAGGTTCCCCAAAGGCATCCTCTAGTTGAGAGGTGCTGCTCCCCACTGGTCCTGGAGGGCGGGGCCGGGCCATCCTTCTCCCACGGCAGCAGGGGCAAAGGTGGCCCCCTTTGCCTCCTGCTCAGCTCCCCTGTACTGGAAGGTCAGCCGCTCAGTCTGGTTTTGCTTGTGCCACCCTGGGGAAGGGCCCAGGGTGGGCGACACCCCTGGAGGCAGAAGGGTGAGCAGGTTTTGCTGGGTCCTGAAGCCTGCTGCAGAGCACTCAGGCAGCAAGCACAGCGGGTGGACTTCTCCCTTCCTTCCTCTCTGGGTCGCAGGATGGGGCGTGGAAGGATTGTAATCTGCACAGGCCCTGACCTAGGTGGGTGTCAGGAGCTCCCTCCTCACCGTGCTTCAGTGGAGGAGGAGAGGGGAGTGACCGCAAAAAGAGGGTTTTCTCCACAATCCTGAGGGCAATGGCAGGTGTCCTGAGTCACTCTCTTTCTATTACTACCTAGATAAGTGTGGTGATGGTCAGAAGGTCATCAAAGGTAAAGGCACCCTAGTAGCTCCTATGGTTCTTAGACAGCCTCCTACCCTTGGAGGCAGTTTTCATTTGTTTTCAGCTGAGCTTTATTTTCCATATCCCTCCTTCCCTATATCCTCCACACTCACATTATCCATTTCCAGTGTGGCTTTAGTAAGCCCTTCCACAAATTCCCCTTCCACCTTTGGCTTCATATCTGCAGGCAGACAATTACTGGGTCCAAAGTCATATTTAATTTTCCCTCACTATTGTTTGGAAGTGCTTATTTTCCCTTCTCCAGCCATCACTACTTATAATATACATTTAAATGTAAGACAATTGATAGTGAGGGGGACTTTCCATTTTATATCTTATGAAGGGATGAAAATTGCTGCTGTTTAAAAACAAATAAGGAATTTACCTAATTGAACAGTCTTTCCATTGTGTATTGAATGCCATTATATTATGATGAATATGTTGAGGAAAGGTTTTTCACAATTTACCCCAAACATTTCTTGAGAGTAAAAAGGAAAAGCAAATCTTGAGTAATTTGTACAATACAGTGTCATTTTAGAGTTAAAGGTACTCTCTTCTGGTGAGGATTTTAATGGTCTGGAATGCTTATGTTGATTGTAGACTTGGTTCCTTACCTTTTTGTTAACGAATTTTTCTCTACTACATATAAGAAAAAATTATTTGACTCAGTGGCACCAGAAAGACTTCTTGGGAATTAAGAATTTTTTCCTGGTCATTTTACACTTATTTAAAATAGGTGATTCCCTTCACACCTAGTTAACAGCAATTTTAGAAGTTTCTCTTTCAAGAGATCAGTGTTATAAATGCTTGGGGTCCAGTAGTACCCTCTACCAGGTCACTGGGTTTGGAGAGAATGCTGAAATTCTCGCCAATCCCCACCCCCGTGCTCTCCACACTCACAGGCACCACCTTTCCTCCACTTTGGCCAAGCGACTTTGGCTTCCCATGGGTGGACTGGTGCTCTTGGGCTGGCTGAGAGGCCTGAAAAGTACTTGGAACTCCAAGTCCTGAGCAGCAAGGAGAGGCAACAGAGCCGTGCCATTCATTCAGCAAGCCCAGAGAGCAAGCAAGGCCAGCCACGTGGTGCTTCACTGAGCCTGGGGGTCTTCCATTTTCTTTTGACTCAAATATTCCAAGTTTGTAGGACCTGAAATATTGACTTGAAAAGTGTGAAATTTCAGGACGTAAAGTCCTTGTGTGCCAAGAACCAGAAAAGAGAGCTTTGGAGGCTTGGGATGCAGCTGTCTCAACCTTAGTTGTCCTGGCCACACTGTGCCACCCCACCCCCAGCTTTCTTGTTTGTTACTTCAGATCACTTTTGGAGTACACATTTGTCTTTGAAATCTGTTCCAGATACTAAGGGCTGTCCATGAGGGTGTGGGGGGCATATGCAGACACACTGAAGAGAAATTTTAGCCACGGTATAAATTTTGAGGTTGTTTGGGACATGGTGTGCAGAGGTGCTGGACAGGAGGGAGGGAAAGGTAAGTGTCAATATGTCACCAGGCATTGCAGTGGGGAGGTTGAGCTGAGCCCCAGGGAGGTAGTTCGCGTGGTAGCTGCATAGAGGGCTACTGGAATGTATTTTGGACTGAGCCATGTGGTTTGGGGTCAGCTGGGTTTCAGACATGTATGGGAGGAGGCGTCCCTGGGGCATGTGTTAGATGGCTGGACAGGTCATCAGTGCAGACATATGGGGGTCCAAAAAGTCTCTGAGAGCAGGACGCAGAGGGTACATTGTGGTAGGCTTGGTATTAGGGTCAGTTGTGCATCTGAATCCAGTGGTGAGTCAACCCAGTGGCCACTGTGGTGTGCAGGAGAGAGGAAGGGTGGAAATCAACAAGGAGGGTAACCATCACATTGTTGTCATTTTAAACGGTAGACTAGTTGTCTGGGTGATGGTGCTTTACTTTTTATTTATTATATTTGGAAGCTGTGCCTTGAAAAGTGATGGGTCCAAAAATAAATGGTTCATTTTCTCATGTAGATTAGGCCTCATGGATCCCTTGACTTGGTAGCAGTGTTAAAATGTAGGGACGTGGTCAGCAGCACTGCTTCAACCATCCCAGCCAGTTGTGGAGAGTTAAGGACACAGGGATGAATTTTGCCCCATTCTTTCTCTTGGTGTTTGGAATCAATCTCTGCAAGGTGTGTCCAGAATGCCAGGGGATCACACAATTTTAAGCACCACTAGGAGGCTCCCCCCAGGTGGGAACTGCTGAGTCCCTAGTCTGGCAAGGCCCAGCAGCGTTCCAGGCAAGGACCCCCTCATTGTGCTGTAGCAGGTGCATCACTCTCTGTGCACATCTCCTCTCTGCCCTGCCGGAATTTGCACAAACAGTGCCCCTGGTCCTTAACCCTGGAAATTCTGCCTCCCACCCCTGTCCACAGAAGCTCAGAACAGGTATGGGTGGAGGAGACTGGTTTTACTCAAGTCCAACACTCAGGAAATTGGGATACATATTAGCTCTCCCACATCCCCCAGTTTTGAAACAGAATTCTGAGAGATTGTTTTCAGAGATGATGGATGAAAATTCTCTAAGGGTTCTTCCGACTGGCAGAGTTCTCTCAGGTTATTGCCTTTGGTAGGTGGAGGACAGAGGCTTTTTTATGTTGTCTATGGAGGTCAACTTTAAGCCCAGACTCCTGTGGTGCCTGAAAAAAGGTAACAATCTTATATTGGAAGGGAGGGGCCACAAATGTCTCCCTTTAGAATCCAGAGCCCCTTAGGGGAAGGATAGGTTATCAGAGCTATTAAGACTTTCTGAACTTTCTTCCTCCATAACAGAATTATGGGAATTCTCTGTAGCTGCCAGGGACCCAGGCCGTTCCCTCTCATAAAGGGTCTTCTACTAATGTAGTGGGGAAGGGCCCAGACATAATGGGGAGGACAGCTGTTCCTTCCAGCAAAGGGGATGCAGGTTTGTGAGGAGTGGTTCAGCCTTGGCCTGGGGAGGGTGGTGGCCATCGCTTCTCCTGACACCCAGAGAAGCTTCTCCTTCCCACCAGTCACAGTGGAGAGGGTGAGGAATTAGTGGGTTTGCACAGGCTCTGCCTACCTGAGGCGGCTGCAGCCCCTCCAAAGTAGTGCTGTGGAGGAGGGGAGCAGAATGAGGCAGGTGCTAGGGCCATGTATAGCTTCCTCCTGGGAGGGATGGCAGGTGGCCTGTGTCCCTGCTTTTCTGTCCATTAGTGGACTGCAGTGGTGAGGGTTTGCACATCCCCGAATTCACAGACAACCCAGGGCCTGAGGTGTCATATCCAGCAGTCTCCATCACTGATTGAGACGTACAATTTGTTTTGAGTGGCACCTTCTTCTCATGCAGTTTTCCCCTTGATTGTCCTGTGTACAATCTGATTCCTTATCTTCAAAAGAGATCTGTGTCCCTAGAAATATTCCCTTCCCATATGGTGCCTTTCATCTGTAGACTGGAAATGGCCTGCTCATAACTACATACTTCTTTGTTAGTAGTATTTGAAAGTGTATTTTCCCCCACTCCTGCTTATCATTGATTATTGGTATAAATTTTCATGTATAAAACTTTTTAAAATAATACTGAAAGGTTAAACCCAGGGTCTCACATGATAACCATGTGCTCCACTACTAAGCTAACTCCCAGCCCCAGTTTTATTTTTCATTTTCAAACAAGGTCTTACTAAGTTATGCAAGCTGCCTCTGGCATTCAACCCAGGATCCTCCTTCCTTAGGTTTGAAGTCATTGAGATCAAAAGGGTGCACCATTGACCTGGCTTTGTACCTAACTTGTTGGGTTTTTGGTTTTTTTTTATGATTGCTTTGTTTTTTGCCATACTCAGGGCATGAGGGCTGGGATTTAGCTCAGTCGGTAGAGCGCTGCACTGCAGTCTCTGAGGTCCTGAGTACAATTCCCAGCACTGCAAAAATGGGAGAAGGGCCTGGCAATCCACTCCCAAGGCAATCCCGAAACAGCCATTGAAAACCCTATGAGGGTTGCTATGAGTTGGATACTGACTCGCTGGCACCTAACAACAACAACAGGTCTTAAACCCCCAGGGCCTCCTGCATATTTTGCAAATGCCTTGCTACTCAGCTGCACTCCCAGCCCCATTTTAATTTTTAAAATAAGACAGGGTCTCTCTAAGTTATGCAGGCCTCCTCTGGTCTCAAACTTGTGATCCTCCTGTCTCTGCCTCCCAGGTCACTTGGATTACAAGCCAGACCCACCACACCCAGTTTGCATCCAACATTAATACAGCGCAAGGGAATGTCTGTTTTACGTGATTAGGCAGATATCTAAATTGCTTGGAGCTGGTATTACAATGAGTTATAGGCTGGGACTTGATACTTAGCAAGATTGTGTTTCAAAAATCAAGCCACGAGGCTTCCCATGGGTCATCCCAGTAACTGGAGAGGCTGTGACAGGAGGATCATGAGTTTAAGGACACTGTCCACTTGAGCAA
The DNA here is from genome assembly GCA_007922755.1 of Pedetes capensis. Classification (NCBI taxonomy): domain Eukaryota; kingdom Metazoa; phylum Chordata; class Mammalia; order Rodentia; family Pedetidae; genus Pedetes; species Pedetes capensis. Next base: position 25,110 of record VMDO01019850.1, read on the forward strand.
CATTGTGAAACCCTGTATGAATAAAAGGAGAAGTTGCTGGTGGTGCTACTCGGTGTTTGAGCCCTTGAAAAGTGTGTGGAAAGCCCTGGTTTTGACCCCTCAGTATGGAAAAACAGAACAAAAATATTCTATAAACAATGTACACTTATTTACACACATGTATTGTCCTTTATGTGACTGAGCCTAAATGCCAGACATGGAATATGATCAAGGCTAGTTTTTTTTCCTTTCCTTTGGGTTTCAATCCAGGGCCTCACACACACTTTGCAAGTGCTCTACCACCAAGGTGTGACTCCAAACCATTTTTACTTTTTTTTGTGATCTTGGGAGTTGAACCCAGGGCCTCACGCTTGTATGCTTTGCAAATTCTGTACCACTTAGCTGCACCCCCAGCCCAGTCTTTTTACCTTTTGAGACCAGGTTTTGCTAAATTACACAGATTGCCTCTGGTCTCGAACTTTGCATCCTCTTGCCTCTGTCTCCAGAGTTGCTTGGATTACAGACATGCGCCACCATGCTGGGAGGCATTTTTTACTTTTTATCTCTTAACATCATCTTGCTAAGTTATGTATGCTACCTCTGTCCTTGACTTTGAGATTGTCCTATCTCTCCTCCCTGATCCCGTGGATTACAGGGCTATGCCACCACTCCAGACCAAGGCTGAATTCTAATGTGAAGCGTCAGCTAAAGAAGAACCTCCTAAACTCACTTTATGGTTGTTGGCATTCACCTCATTTCAGTTTGACCAGAGAATGCATTCAGTTCCTGGTCTTGCAGCTCAGGGTTCCTCAAAGCCATGGAGAGAGAGAACTTGGTAGCAAGACTGAAATCAAAATCTTATGAACATAATCATCCAATCACCATCTCATCACATTTAGGGTATTCTGTTTACAAGGATGCCACTGTTCCTGCCCACATTCATGGGGAGATGATTATGACCAGAGATTGTGTGTAATAATAGCTGAAGAATATTGGTTAACATGTTAGGGTCTGCTACATCAGATCTTCTCTTGTAGGAAAAGTATTTTCACCTAGTCACATGTGTTTAAAGACCCTGACTTTTCTATAATGTACTCAATGAAGGATTTTAAGCAATACTACAAATGATATGAATGAATTTGGAAACTTATCTTTACCCAAACATGAAGTCAGAATAACTGTACAAAGAGGGGTATGTTTCTGCAGACTTATATCCCAGCACTTGGATGGATCAAGTTTGAGGCCAGCCTGGGCCACATGTTGATGTATGATGTAAATAATGCAAAGCAAAACAAGTGACACATTTCCAGCGACCCCCTCCAAAACATGAATAGTCTGTCATTGGTGCACCTTTGTAAGAGACTGACTGAGGCAGGAGAATTATTGGTAATAATATAAATGTATATCAACTTGATAAGGAAGAGCTCTTAGTTCTAGAAGTTAGGACTCCAAATTGCTATCATCTTAACATGAGTAGGGAACTTTCCTAACCTGAATTTACTTTCTGTCCTGTATTGAAGTATAAAGTATGATGTTGGGGAAGAGAGGGGTTGGATTTTTGCAATTCCAGAGAATTGTTATCATAAGAAATAGTGGAAAATATTCTTGAGGAATTTGAAAAATGAAGGATCTTTTAAGCCTCGGGACATTTTGTTCTAGAAAGATTTCAAGTCTGGGTTTAGCTCAGGTGGTAGAGTGCTACTCTGCCCTGTCTCAGGCCTTGGGTTTGATGCCGAGCAAAACAAAAATGGGGAAGGCCGTGGCAATCCAATCCCTGGCCATTTAGTATAGACTTAAAATAGATACGCCCTAAATACCCAGGCTAACAGTGATTCTGAGTCTCTCCTGAACGTCTACAGGGTAATGAATATTTGGGACACAGTGGCCTGGCACCAGGTCCCTGAGTTGGGAGAGGACCTGGGTCCCTGTGCAGTGGCAGAGGTGTGCATGGGTGGGTGGCTGGGCGCATGCTGAGCACCGCCACAGGCTGGATGCAGGACGAGTGTGGTGGCCCTGGGGCTTGAGCACCAGGAAAGGCCACGGTGATATGGTTCTGGAAGCCTTGGGACTGGGTCGGTCGATCTCGGCGCATCTCTGATCCCGGGTCGCTTAGTTCATTCATCAAACATCCTGAGCATGTGGGCCTGAGAGTTGGTTTGTCACTGGACCTTTCGGGTGGTGCGGTCCTTGGTTGCGGGAACGAGATCAGAAATGGGAGACACCGGGGATGGAGCTGTGCCATCCCCACCCCAGCTTCCTGTCAGGTCCCCTCAGGTCTTTCTGTGGGTGCATGTGTTGTCTTCACAGCTGGTACAGGTTTGGGGCTTGATAGGGGTGTGGGGAACATGGGTGGGGACCATGGTGCAGGTCTGAGAAGGGGCGCATTTCATGATTGGGAGGTGACAGGTGTGAGGGAGGGGACAGTCATGGTTTTTGTGGTGGGGTGGTAGAGCTCAGGTCCAGTGGGGTGTTTGGGGTTGACAACAGGACGGTGGGGATCCGGAGGGAATGTCACTTTGAGCAGGGTCATTCAGGGCCTTTTGGGTTCCAGAGGTACCTGAGAGGAGGGGACTGTGGAGCCCATGGGGGGACAGCTGGGCTGGTCATCTGGAGCAGTGGGGTCCGAAGGGCTGTGGGGACGAAGGGAGGGTGCATCGTGGAGGACTTGGGGCTGGGGGTGGGTCAGTGGGACAGTGATGTAATCGAAATCTCAATCTGTGTTTCAGGCTGCCCATTGTACTTATTTGTGGGGAGCAGGGGAGGGACGGTAGTGCAGGTCCAGGGAAAGGAAGAATGTTGTGATGGGAGACAGTCCACTGAGGTCACTGGCTTCAGAGAGGGGCTTGAGGTCACACCAGGGTCAGTGGTTATGTGGTGGGATAATTGAGCTGAGGTCCAGTAGGATGGCTCACAGTGACAGAGGGTTATCAGGGTCTGGAGGGATTCTCAGACATAGCAGGGTGAGTTGGGTTTTGGAGGAGCCTAGGGGGAGGCCACCCAGGGGCCTGTGGGGGCTGGGTGGGCTGGTCCTCTGCAGGGTCCTAAGCGCCTGTAATGGGATAAAGATGGTGCACTGTGGCGGACTTGTGTTGGAGGTCAGTCAGTGGATATCTGAGGGAACAGAGTTGGTTATAACAGTGATCCCTGGAGGGGAAGAGGAGGGTTGGAGAAGTGTGAATCAGGACAGCCAGGGTACCCGGTTTATTTTGGTTTATTTTGGCCAAGGCACCTGTCTCAAGCAGTGATCTTCATCCGGGTCCAGAGGACCTGTTGTAATGTTTTTCTTTCATTTTTAAATGTTGTCTGGCTTCTAAGAAATAATTAAATAAACCAATGGGTGTAGAAAAGTGTGGTTTTGTTTTCATGGTTTTCATCTTCTCTGATCCCTCTTTGCTGCCTGTGGTATAATGTAGGGAAAAGGCTCTTAGGGATTGGTTTCAGGCACCTGGGACAGTTGAACTAGGTGAGTGCACAGGCCGGATCTTCTGCCAACTCCAGCCGTCCATCCTCCACTCTGTGTGTCACTCTGTGGAATCCAGACTGTTAAAGGTGTGTCTGGATTGCCAAGGGTTGACTTTCTGTGTCCCCGCCCTTGTTAGTTTCCCCAAAGCGTCCTCTAGTTCAGAGGCGCTGCTCCCCACTGCTGATGTAGGGTGGGCCTCCTGCGCCTCATGCTCAGCTCCGAGGTACCCTGTGGTGGGCCACACACCCCACATCCTGCATGCCTGCCTTGGAGAAGGGCTCACGGGCAGCTAGTGCGGCAGGTGCATGGCACCCCTGCCTTCAGAAGTTGCCAGTAGGTTTGTGGAAGGTCATGAAGCCTGTTGCCCAGTGCTCACATGTCTAGCACAGCAGCTTGGCCTCTCCCCTCTGTCTCCTGCACAGATAGAGCAAGAGAAGCGTTTGTGTTTGCACAGGCTCCAGCCAGCCGGGTGTCAGCAGCCCCCTCCCCCAAGGCCTCAGTGGAGGAGGGGAGTAGAATGGATGGGGGATCATGGAGCTGTACAGCTCTTTCTACCTTGGCATGGCATGTGTTCCGTGTCGCCCCTTTTTTGTTGTTCCCTATACAGGAGTGGTGATAGAAAGGAGGTTGTCAAATCTAAGACCCTGGGCTGCTTCTGACAGCCCCATGCACTTGGGAATGGTTTCTTCCATTGACCTTAAAGTGTTTTTGATAGTTGTTGTTGTTAGGTGCCATTGAGTTGATGTCCCACTCATAACAACCCTACATACAATAGGCAAAACAATACTGTTATTGCTTATCTTCTCTCACAGGGTTTTCAATAGCTGATTGTTTTTTTGGAAGTGGGTTGCTGGGTCCATCTCCCAAGCCTTCAGGACCTGGTGTTCCCAGGCGGTCTTCCATCCTAGGACTAACCAAGTACACGGTCCCAGCTGGAACCTGCTTAGCTATTGAGATCTGAGGGTATTGAAAGCCACAGTGGGATGGCTGCAGGCTTTTTGATAGTAGGAAAAATTTAAAAGAAGTCCTGAGTAATTTAAATTACTTAGTTTCACATCAGAGTTAGAGATATTTTCTTCTGGGGGGGATTTTAAATATCTACAATATTTCAGATATGTAGGTGTGGTTACTTTTCCAACTCTCAGACAGCTTTTCTATACCATGCATAGGAAGAACTGAGGGTAATTTTATCAGGATTATTCGGTTCAGTGGTGGCGGCAAAGATATCTCAGAAAGGGAGAATTGGTCCTGGCCATTTCACCCATATTTAACATAGATGTGGGAGCCAGGTGCAGTGCCATAAACCTATAATCCCAGCTACTCAGAAGGCTGAGGAAGGAGGATCGAGGCCAGAGGCAGATTGTGTAACTTTAAGCAGAAATTGCCACAAAATAAAACAAAACATAAAAATTAGCTGGGGGTGGAAACCAGTTGTAGGGAATTGGAAAATATTTGCAAGTCCCTGGGTTTAATCCCCAAGCACCAAAATAAGTATTAATAATAATAATAATAATAATAATAATAATAATAATGATAATGTGTGTTCCTTAACACCAGGTTTTTGTAGTTTCTGTGGCAAAACACCTGTCTTTCTAATGCTTGTTCTGGCCACCCCCTCTGCCCTGTCATTAGGTTTGGAGATGATGCTCAGATCCCCTACTCTACCCGCACCCCTCCATTCCTGCATGACCTCCCTCCTCCCTGCAGTGAAGCAGCACATGTGTGGTGGGAGGGGTGGACCTATGAACTTTATGAGGCAGCCTGCAGTGACCTGTGCTCTGGGGCAGCAAATCCTGAGCTGCAAGGAGAGGAGGCCACAGGAGGTGCTGCGGCAAGGCCAGCCATTTGGGTGGCCTCCCTGAGCCTGAGTTCCTTCATTTTTGTAAATCAACCATTCCGTATTTGTAGGACCTGGAATATTGATTTGTAACATGGGGAATTTCAGGGCATAAGGTATTTAGTTGCAGAGAAGCCGATGGGAGGCTTGGGTCAGAGCCATCTAGGCCCCAGTGTCCCTGGTGGGCTCTGGCAACCCATGGCCCAGGTTTCTCATGAGTCACCTCTGGTCTTCTCTTGGATGTACGTTCGTCCTTGAGATCTGAGGCAGTGACTTGCGGTTGTTGGAGGTAGTGTGGGTTGCGGTGTCCCTGGGTCGTGTATTACAGAGACCAGAGTTGGTTCTCAGGTGCTGGGTTCCAGGCTCCTTGGTCTAATGACCCAGGAATAAGCAGGAAGACAGCAAAGGCAAGCGAGAGCCAAACAGAATTTATTCAAAGGACAGACAGAAGGCTTCCCCAGTAAAAAAAAAAAAATGGATCTCGACCAGGTAGCCCCAGAAATGCAGTCTCCCAAGGTCTTTTATTGCAGATTCTTAGAGGGATGGTTGGGAGTCCCATTCAATAGCTCTTAAAATCAACCCTGTGAGGTGAAAAGTCCCTTTGGGGACTTCTTTGAAGCTTGGGTAGTCTCTACTCAGGTAACCCAACCGGTTACTCTGCCTCAGTGATTCCCTATCTCCAGGCCCAATTTCCCTAATCCTGCCTAAAATTTACTAACACCTCCCCTTAGAAGGGCTAGGCTGCTTGTCTGCGGGCAGTGGGGTCTGCTGGGGCAGAGCATTGTGGTGGGCTTGGGAGTGGGAATGGGTCAAGACAGTGACCACCACTGTGGAGGTTTGGGGTGAGAAGCATGAAAGAGATGGACTCAAGGATCTGGCATATTCCGGGCCCCTGTCTTAAGTGATGATCTTAAGCACTAATCCAGTTTGCCTGTTTAAATTGGGCTGTGTTTTTTATTTACTTTTATGAATTCCACCTTTAAGCATTCTGGAGGCAGAAATGTATAGTTTGTTTTCTTGTTTGTTTTTTCCATCTGTGATCCCTCGCTTCCATAGCTGGTGTGTTACATTGGGCAATGGTGAGCAGAGGTTGATTTCACCATCCCAGGGCAGCTGTGCAGGTGAGGCCACAGGGATGTATATTTAAATTTTTCCCATATTGTTTCTCTTGTTGGGAATTGATCTTTGCAAGGCCTGTCGGGAATGCCACGGGGTCACTCCCTTTTCATCACCATGGGGAGGTTCCCAGCAGGTGTCCCCAGGGGAGGACTGTTTCTCTGCAGAGGCTCAGCAGGGTGCTGGGGTGTCCTGGGTCAGATGCCCTTCTCACGGCACAGCAGGGACAGCGCCCTCAATGTGCATCTGCTCAGCTTTTCCCCAGTGGAATTTCTGCGGGCAGTGCCCCTGCTGCCTGAACTTGGAGAATCTACTTTCCACCCTCTGACCCCCAAAATCCAGACATTGATGTTGAGGGGGAGCCAGTTTATTATACGCAACTCAGAGCTGAGAACAGTGAGATAACAGGTTCTGTCTCCCATTTCCCCAGTTTTGAAAGGAAAATTGTCAAGGATTGTTAGGCGATTATTGTTGTTGTTAGGTGCCCTCGAGTCAGTATTGTCAGTACTTCTCTGGTCTTCATAGGGTTTTTAATAGCTGATTGAATTTTAGTAGTGGGTTGCTGGGTCTTTCTCCCAAGCCTACAGCACCTGGTGTTCCCAGGTGTTCTCCTGAGATGCCCAGGCTGACCAAGAGCCCAGAGTCAGCCAGATTGACCCCCTTATCTTAGTATTCTGTCTTACAGGCCCCACTCCACAAATTCCTTTAAAAGATCACTAGATCAGAATGCTGTGGGCCAGAACAAAGGGCTGTAGATATGGGCAGAAACTTTCCAGAACTTCCAGACCTCATGATAACACAAATAGCATACTTTAGCAACTCAAATCCTCACCTTATCTGACTTTCACTCGCTCTGCCCCTCCCTTCCCTGGTTGTAATACACAATAAAAACCTTTACCCTGCAACAAGTTGGGGGTCCCAACATTGAACCGCTATGCCAGTGAGGTGTGGTATCCCCCAGCTGGAGCTCTAATAAATGCTTTTTGTTATTGCACGCACCTTCGGACTCCCTCCTGGTCTATGGGGAACTCAAACTTTGGGCACAACACTCCCATCCAAGGACTAACCAGGCCTGACCCTGCTTAGCTTCTGAGATCTGATGGGATCAGATGCCACAGGGATATGGCTACAGGTGTTAGGCGATAGTGGGTCAAAGATACCCAAGATTTCTTGTACGTGGCAGGATTGTCTCCACGTGCATGTCTTTCTTGTGTAGGGTAGAGGCTTTTTAATCTTGTCTTTGGAGGTCAGCATTAAGCTCAGACTCCTGTGGTGTATGATAAATACACCAGCTTTGCAAGTGAAGAAAAAGTGACAGCCTGATAATATAGTGAGGGCTCACAGGTGTCTGCCTTTAGAATTCAGAGTGCCCTGGGGAAATGACAGCTTCTCAGAACTATTATGATTCTCTAGGGATCACTGCTTCTACCTTAACAGAATTATGGGAATTCACCTCTGCAGCTTCCAGGAACCCTGTCCATTTCCTCTTAGGAGGGCCTTTCCGTTACATTGTCACATCTCCTCCCAAGTGCTGAAGTGGAGAAGAGCCCAGGGATGTGGGACTGGTAGGGATGGTGGCTGCTCCAGCCCACTGTGGTGCTGCAGGTTTGCAAAGGGTTTTGTCACCTCTGCCTGGGGAGGTTGGCGACCATCCACTTGACCTGTACCCAGTGCAGCTTCTGGAGGTCCCTCCTTCCCCACTGTGTCAGAATCCAGAGGATGAGGAAGAAGTTGGTTTGCACAGGCTCTGCCTACTCAAGGTGGCAGCTCCCCCACCCCAGCGCTGCAGTGGGGAAGGTGAGCTGAATGTGGCCAATACTAGGGCTACGCACAGCTTCCTTCCTGGAGAGATGGCAGGAGCCCTGGGCCAGTACTTTTCTGTTCTTTATTGTTGTTAGGTGCCAACCAGTCAGATTGGACTCATAGCAGCCCTGTGGACAACAGAATGAAACACTCCTCAGCTGTGCTTGAAATTGTGGCAATCCTCCTGCCTCTGCTTCCAGAGTGCTGGGATTATAGGCACATGCTGCCATTCCTGGCTTACAGTTTTATTTTCAGTAATTATCACAAATTCTGGGCTGGGATTTAGCTCAGTTGGTAGAGCGCTACGATGCAGTCTCTGAGGTCCCGAGTTCAATTCCCAGCACCACAAAAATGGGAGAAGGGCCTGGCAATCCACTCCCAAGGTAATCCCGAAACAGTAAGCCATTGAAAACCCTATGAGGGTCACTATGAGTCGTATACTGACTGGAGGGCACCTAACAACAACAACATCACAAATTCTAAGTGATCAGAAGTGTTTCTGTCTTAGTTTATCAGTGTTTCCTTTATTAGGACAGAAAATTTTTTTTCTCCATTTTATTAGATGATGTCCTTCTTTATGACTTAGAAAAATTCCATTGTATATATACTACCGTTTCTTCCTCCATTAAACCATTGATGTGCACTTATTGATCAGATTGCTTATTCTTTTAGTTCTTGAGTTGTTGATATATTCAAGATGTTAATCTTTTTTTGTGGGGGGAGATACTGGGGGTTGAATCCAGGACCTTGCACTTGCATGCAGTGCAATTGCTAGACAACTGAGCTGTACCCCCAGCCCATTTTATTTTTTTTACTTTTTTAGAACAGCATCTCATTAAGTTATGCAGACTGCCTCTGGTCTTGAACTTGTGATCCTCCTTCCTCTGCCTCTGGAGCCCGTGAGATTACAGGCTTTGTGCCACCATGCCCAACAAGATGTTAATCTTCTAATTAATATTTGACAAAGATTTGCCCCATTCTGTAAGGTTGTCTCTTCCTCCTCTTGTCCATCTTTATACCATTACACAGCATTTGGATTACTAATGCTTTGGATTAAATTTTGAAATCAGCTTTCATAAGTCTAGTACTCCAACTTTTCTTTTTCAAAATTGAGGATCATAAATCTCTTACATTTTCATACTAATTAGTTTATACTTGGTAATTACTTAACAATCATGACACCTGGTGTTTTAAAAGTGAGTATATTCAATCTGTACAAACATCTGGAAAGTATTGCCTTTTTAACAATAGTAAACCTTCCAATCAATGAGCAACATATATTATCTATTTTTTTTGGCTTCTTTATTGTCCTTTAGCACATTTTGTAATTATCAGGTACATAAAGTTACATATGCGTTAAATTTACTTCTGATACCTCTTCCTCTTCTCAGGTTATTTTAAATGGAATGAGCTTCTTTGTTTCATGTTTAGATTCATTGCTAGTTTACAGAGATAGTCTTAAATTTTGTATGTAGTCCCTGTGTCCTACAACCACACTTAAAACATTTTTTGTATTAATCATGTTTTAGTGGATTTGTTAGGAATTTTTTATGGAGCAGGTTATTTGAGAAGGCAAAGTATTTAACTTTTTTCTTTCCAAATGGGATGTCTTATATTTATTTCTCTAGAAAAAATTCCCTAATCATAGGCTCAAGACAGAGTTGAACAGGAATGAAAAAAAGCAAACCATTATTCTTGTTTGAATAACTTGCATAATTTACACAGGTTAATTTGTGATATATAAGGTTTCTTTCTGTGGTACTTGGGTGTGTTGAATCTAAGGATAGCTTCATATTATTTACAACCACTGTACCATTCAGCTGCACCCCCAGCCCATTTTTACTTTTTATTTTGAGAAAGGGTCTAAGTTGCACAGGCTGCTTCTGGCATCAAAATTTTGATCCTCCTCCCTCACCCTCCTCAGTCGCTGGGATTATAGGTGTGGGCCAGTACAACCAGTGATATGTAAGTTTTCCATGAATGCTGCATTGTAGGTGAAGAAATGTCCTTCTGATGTCTAATTTTTTTAGTAAGTTTTTCATAAACATGTTTTCGTTTAGTCACATTATTAGTCCACATCTTTTCAAATTATCTTTTTTCTGTATTGCATTTCTCTACTTCATTACAGCCATTTATTTTCCATGTTGAACAAAGCATTATCCTTAGACAACTGGTTATATACACAGTATAATCTTTTTTCACATATTGTTGATTTGTTTTGCTGGTATTTCCTTGAATATACTGGACTCGATTTTCATAGGGAATATTGTGTAAGTTCCTTCTCTTGTTTTCTCTTTGTCTAATCACAAGATCAGGGTAAACTGTCCTAAGAATGCATGAGGGATTGCTCTTGTCTGTCTTTCTACCCATGTACTTAAGGGTGGAGCCCAGAGTGGCATGCCCTCATGGAAAGACAAGGGAGAGTCACGAGATCACAAGATGGTATCTATTAAAATTCCCTTGTTGAGGGACATTTACAAGACCCTCTCAATATTGATCCTGTAACATAACCTCTTGGAGGGAAGAGGGTCATAAGGCCCTCATGACACCCTCATGAAGTCTACCTTGTTAACATTATGGAGGAGGGGGAACTGTGAGACCCCCATGAGGCCTTCCCAGATCTGAGGTTCTCATGAATGCTTATGAGACTCCCCCACCTGTGATTCCCATATTTTTTCTTACTTAGGAGGTGGAAGCAGGAGGATCACAGATTCCAGGCCAGAGGCAGCCTGCATAACTTACAACAACCCTATCTCAATTTTGAAAAATCTAAGAAAGGAGTTAGGCTTAGTGGCACACACCTGTAACCCCAGATACTTGGGAAGCAGAGGCAGGGGGATAGCAGGTCCAGCCAGAGGTAGCCTGGACAACTTATTGGGACCATGTCTCAAAATGAAAAACAATGAGGCAGCTTCTGGTGCAGTTTAGTGATTGAATTTTTGCAAGGTATGTGCAAGGCCCTGGGTTCAACACTAAAGTAATAAAAAAATAAAAAGAGGTCTGGAGGTGCAGCTCCATGGGAGAGTGCTTACAATATATGCATGAGTCCTTTGGCTGAACAACCCAGTATTGCAAAAAAATAGTTAAATAGATAAGTAGGTATGGATGTAGACACAGATGTAGATATAGTTAGCCCCCGTGTGTCTGCCACCAGGTCATGCTGTGCTGGACTGCATTCTGCTGTGATGGTGAAAGCTGTGCCGCCAGGCTGTGAGTACCCAAAGGTAAAGGCTGCTTCAGGAATTTGAGGAGATCACAGGAACCGTCCAGTAATTAGAAAAGGCAGAGATGACATGCTAGCCCAAGGTCCTTTCTCAGCCTGATGTAGTCACAAAAAAGCCAGGTGTCTCATGTAGAGAAATTGTGGATTATAGGAGCTAAATAAAATGTCACTGTAGCTAATACTGTGCTTTTGAAATACTGACTGATACATGTAATGGGCTTGTTCCTTGCTTTAATGTACCTTGCTAACTTTTTGTAATACTGTGGTATTGAACACAGAGCCTCACCCGTGTTAGCTACGTCCCACACCTCTGTGCCTCATCCCAGCCCCTTTTTTATATTGTAAGTTTGACACAGTGTCGCACTAAGTTATGTGTGGCATTGGGTTTGTGATACTCCTTTCTCATTGCCCCAAATTGCTGTGATTCAAGGTGATGACAAAGGTGCCTGGCAAAATGCTTTTGGAAGATTCCCTTAGCTGCTGAATCCCAAATGGAATTTGCATTCTCTTGCAAAGGAATATGGTTGTCCTTCACAGTACTTCCTCAAGTTACATTATCCTACAATTTGTCTTGGGCAGGTGACCTTGGCACTTGGTTTCTTATCCTTCCTATCCTCTGTAAAAAGGTTTCATGCCATGGATGATACAATGCTAACCTCTGAGTGTTTTACAGATTTGCAAAAGCACCTGGGAGATGGATAAATCCACCGAAAGGAAAGAGGATGTGAAAAGAGTTCATACAAGGTGCAAGTGCCAGGTAAACTGTGAAATTCCTGGGAGCATTATGGTCAGGTAAGATGGGTATCATGTGTGACATAGTTATTGAGAATTTCCTTCACAATCCAGTGTTTATACAGGTAACACAGGTGCAGGCATTTGGGGGACTCTGATGGGTACTGACATATTTCATACTCAACATTTCTCAAATTGCTTGTTTGTTTTACAACTTGATGAAAAAAAGAGGGTTTTCTGTGGGATTGGACTTTCCAGAAAACTAAGATTTAATATGATAGTAAACAGCTGTGTCCTCCAATATCAAATAGACCCTGTGTGATGGAAGTTTCCAGGGTCTCTGAAAACTACAACTGGAATTTGGGCAGAAACAACCTTAGCAAATAAGTTCTGTTAGGGTTTGGGTCTCAAGAAAAGAAAGGGCCAGAAGCTTGTTATACAACACTAGAACAGGGCATGCTAGCCATGCATAAAGCATTCTAGCAGGTGGAATCCATCACTCGTTCCACTTCAGTAATAGTGAAAAGAGCTCATCCAATACAGACCTGGATGGAGGCAAGAAACAATGCATTGCTAAAACATCAGTTTGAAGAGGTGGAATGAAGACACCCTGGATGGGTAGCAAGGATTTTCCCAGAGGCCCTAAAGTTATTCACTGCACACAACAGGGCAAAGTGTGCACTACTCACAAAATGCAGGTTATTGCTTCCCCGCAATGCCAGTACAGAGGAGGGAAGCAGAATGAGGGAGAGGCCAATGGTTTGTACAGGCTCCACCTACGTGGGATGGTAGATTCTCTGATCCCCTGCTGTTCTCTTTCAGTAGACTGGTTTGGTGACAGCCTGTAGGACATCAGAGGCTCCACCACCCCAGCACCTGCAGTACTACATGAGGGATCCCCCAAGAGTGCTAGAGATTTTAAATTTGTTTCCAGTGCCACATTTTCTCTTTTGGAGAGCTCTCCTCTTTTGTGGAGTGTGCCCTCTTACTTCTCCATATTCATAGCAGAGTCAGTAACTCCTTAGACAATTCCCCTTCCATATGTAGACTTTGATCTGCAGTCAGTAACTTATTAGGTCAGATATCATATGGCTACTTGTCTATGGGCTGGGATTTAGGTCAGTTGGTAGAGTGCTATGCTGCAGTCTCTGAGGTCTCAGGTTCAATTCTCAGCACTGCAAAAATGGGAGAAGGGCCTGGCAATCCACTCCCAAGGCAATCCCAATACAGTCGCCATTGGAAACCCTATGAAGGTCACTATGAGTCGGGTACTGACTGGACGGCACCTAACAACAATTTGTCTATAGCAGGCACTTAAAAGTTTATTTTGCTAAAAAGCATGAGCAGCTACTTGAGCATCCAAGATAACTAAAAGTGAGGGAAAGCACAGTTCACTCTCCTAACACTCTTGTCCCTCTGGGGCTCTGTATTGACTCTAAC